>JARUPZ010000004.1:10080768-10287051 GCA_031213475.1 Nereocystis luetkeana
TGGTCCTCTGTTCCTCTTTCCCTTCCCTCCCCCCTCCCCTCCATGTGCCCACCGCCCTGTGGTGGCCCCCTCTTCTGGCACGGCAGATTCTTGCAGCGTCGCTGTTCGCCGACGACAGGCGGAACAAGCGATCGCGCTAACGTTAGCGGTGACAACGTCAAATTTACCCTTGGCATTGAAGCCAACGACGAACTTCGAAGTTGACGACCACCGTTAAAATTTCCGTTGAATTTGTCGGAGTTACCGTTGAAGTTAACGTTGAAGTTGAACTTGACGTTATGGACGAATTTGAAACTCGTGAAATTAACGATGATGAACTCGAATTTCAACGTTGACGTTGACGTTGTATTTGAACCCGACCTGGAAGTTGAAAATGACCGTTGTAGTCGAAGTTGACGTTGCATTCGAAGTTAGCGCAGCGAGGAACGTTGGGAGTCGAAGTTACCGTTAAAGTTGAAGTTAAAAATTAAAGTTGACGTCGATTTGACGTTCAAGTTGAACTCAACGTTAGCCACGAACGTTGAAGTCGAAGTTATAGCGTTAACGACGAACGTTGATATTGACGCTAACGGTGAGTGTTGAGGTTTAACGTCGACGGTGAGTTTAACGTTAAAATGAGCACTGGAGTTCACGGTGTCGTTGGAACTGAAGTTCCCTCTGACGTCGAAGTCAACAGCGGGCGAACGAACGACAACGAGAGCACGCGGGGCGAGGGGGGGGGGGGGGGGGTGGGGAACCGACGACCCGAACGCCGACGGAAATACGTGAACACCCGCGCGCGGCATACACGAGGCGAGGAAAAACGCTAACGAACGTCGGTCTACGAGTGGGTGTCAATAGGCAAAAATAAACATCAGCTACAGCACAACAACAGCATATCGAAATAGGGAAAAGTTAATGGGAGGAGGGGAGAAAAAAAAGACCAGCGAGAGGCAAATCAATCAACCAACCAACCAAAATCCTCCCCCGCCGTGGGATCGATCCCCTCCTCCTCCAGGAGACGTTGGTGACGTTTTTTGTTTTGTCTCTTTTTTTTGTGTCCTCTTTTCGCGCATTTTGTTATTCCCCCCCCCCCCCCTACCCCCCTCATTATTTTTTGTCGTACTTTCGTGTTTCGTATTTCATGGGTTTTTTTTTCGTTTTGTTCACATGTTTGTTTTGTTTTTTGTCTTGCTTTATTGTCCTTCCTGGTTCCTTCTTCTTTTTTTTCTTTCTCTTTTCCTCTTGGCTTTTTTTTACCGTGTCGGGGTTGTGGGCGGCGTTTTTATGCGGGGGGGGGGGGGGGGGGTCGTTGGGCGATACGTGAGGGAAACGCATCGATCTTGGAACCGCGGCAGAGATAGGAAAGGGGGGGAGGGAGGGAGCGGGGGAGGGAGGGAGGGAGGGAGGGTGTTTGACTTGCTCTCTCGTCTCTCTTTGCGTGCCGTATCGCATTCGTGGTAAGGCGCATGCGTGTTGCATATCGAAACGTAAGCAGGGTAAATGATGGATGGAAGAGAGGAAGGAGGGACGGGGAGACGGGAAAGAACAAGAGGACGAGAGAAACAAAAACAAAAAACGTTGAATGCAGCAAAGAAGCCACGGGCAGCCTGAATTGTAGGATGGGCACAACGGGAACCGGAAGGGGCGGGGGGGGGACGCGTATCGTTGTCTCCCGCCACGGCATCCATGGCACCCCCTCCTCTTCCTTCTCCTCCTGTTGCTGTAAAATCACCCACCCCCCTGGCGCTCGCTGCTTGAAGGCTGCAAGAACAATGAAGTCAAAATGACAGGAAGGAAGGAAGGAAAACGGGAAGGGGAAGGAGGGGACGCCTAAAGTTGTCCAGCCCGCCCCCCCCCCCCCCCCCCGATAGCACGGCACCTCCACCTTCTCCTCCTGTTGTTGCTGTTGTTGTTATTGTTATTGTTGTTGTTGTAAGTTCCTGCTTGGCCTTGGTGCTCGCTGCCGCCTGCCGTGCGGTTGGCGGCTGCGGAGGCGACGAAAGAGGTGTCGAATGTGTCACGCGCAATGTGCCGTTTTTGTTTGTACTCTGGGGGTATCCCGAAAAACAAACCTGGCGATTTTGTGTTGGCCTTACCCGGCTAGATACCCGGGGTATAGTCGTCCTGTTTGCTACCTGGTACTGGGGTTCTCTGCGGCGGAAAGCTCACATTTTGTCGGTGCGATCCAATTGCTGGAATACGCACCGCAAACGATTTTTTTGTTTTCTACAATTATTCCCTGGGTCCTCGTCACCCTTTTAGGACTGCAGTCAGTGCCGTTATGGGGAGAGACAACTCAGGCTCATTCTTATCGGAGAGCGTTTTCCCGATAGTTTCCAAAGTGTGGAAACAACTAGAGATATTTATCAATATACGGAGGCGTTTTGTCACTATTCGTGAAATTCTCGAGAAGCAAAAAAATCCAAGTTCCTTACAAAAAAAATCACACATTTTGGAAAAAAAAGAAAAAAATGGAAGATTAAATATTTGCGCGAAACAAATGTCGAAAATTCGGGGGGAAAAAAGCTCTCCGATAAGAATGACCCTTAGATTTCGAGTGGTTTTTCCCCAAAACGGGACTGCAGTCCCGAAAGGGCCAAGAACGGAAAGTCAAAAGCGTGTCCGGAATCATCCTTCGAAACCGCCATAAAACGGTATACCGGTGGGTTTTTTTCGTCGGTTGACGCTATACGTACAGGTACGAGAAAATCAGGTCAAGGCCCAACGAACCAATAAAAGCGTGACAACATCCCGAAAGGGCCAAGAACGGAAAGTCAAAAGCGTGTCCGGAATCATCCTTCGAAACCGCCATAAAACGGTATACCGGTGGTTTTTTTTCGTCGGTTGACGCTATACGTACAGGTACGAGAAAATCAGGTCAAGGCCCAACGAACCAATAAAAGCGTGACAACCGTTTTTATTGGGTACGTCACAGTCTGAGGTACGTACCTGAGCAACAAGGCTGGCATATTGTATTAGGTGTACTCCCCAGTTTATTACTGGGGTCCGTTCTGGCGGAAAGTCCTAAAATGTGTCAGTGCGATCCAATTTTTCTTACTGGAAACCAACGTTTTTTTTTCACAACGCTGTATAACCCGCAAATACATATACCAGGTATATATTTTTATAGACAAAAAACAAAGAGAAAAACGAGCACTACTATACTGCTGTCACCCTTGCCGGGGAAATGCGTGGGGGCTCGAGGTCCGATCGAATCCCCGCACGAACAATCTTCCGTCGCCGAAAGCTTGTGAGACGAGCATAGTGATGGGTTTGCAAAACGAAACGGTAAAAACCGTCCCAGCCATCAAGCACTAGCAGCAGTGTTCGTGCCTCTCTGGGAAACCCCTGGTTTTCCACCCAAGATACGTACGCCTTTTTAAGTACTACTTATACGATCCTACTGCCTGAACCCAGGTAACCGGGCTTTCAACCTCATACAAAGCAGCATCATAACGCCAGCAGGAGGGATGGATACCGAAGAGACCTATTCCTAAGAGCTTACTTCATTACCAGGTAGGTAGCCTCTCCTGAGGCGTTCTACGATAATAGACAGATTCCCCCTAATTTTTCTGAGGCTCCTCATTTGAGGAGCTCCATACCTCACCCGAAAACTGACTTCCGCATAAAATCAAATTGCATCTCGGCGAATAATCCCATGGGCCGAGTCTACAAAACGTTTTTTTTCGAAATCAAGATTGTTGGCATTCCGACGATTTCGGGTCAAGGAACCCCGTCTTTAAAAAAAAAAATAGCGGAAATGTGCTACCTCTACCGTAGAATGGTAGAACGGGTCTAGAGGCGTTTCACGATAGAGGTTCACCCTATTTTTTCTGAGGGGCGCTCCATCGTACATCACCCGGACACTGACGTCAGCAAAAATAAAATTGTATCCCGATAAAAACTCCCACGGCCCAAGCATACAAAAACGTTATTTCTCGCAACAAGATTGATTGGCATTCCGACGGCATTGGGCTAATAAGTAGTTCCCGTCATTCAGGAAATAGTTGCACGGGAATGTGCTACCTCTTATCATCGTAAACGCGTCGCTATTACGGGGGACCATAGTAAATAAGACAAAATGTTGTTATTATAGTAAAAATAGGTGAATATAAAGGTTTATGTGTGTACCGTAGGTCCTATTTACTATGGTCCCCCGTACTAGCATACAGACGTTACTTATTAGGGACAGCGTGGCATGCTTCACACCTCGCATAGCTCATGATCTGTTGCCGTATAGATCACTTAGCTCCTCACCGTGTCCTTGTCGGAGAGGTTGTTGTGCAGGATCTGCATCAGCACAGATCATCAAATCCAGAAAACATGCGTTGTATGTGTGCGTTCTTCCCAATCCGTTATTTCTACCCGTCGACATCCAGCACGACCAGTATCCGTGCCGATTCTTCGCTCCTAGAAGAGGTGCAAGTTCTGTGTAAACGGATAGATCACGCATGTTTTATACGGGTCTCGCTCGGGCACATGACATGAGCTAGATCACACAGGACCGGGAAACAGATATATCTGTCTCACGAGGTCGAAGATCTAGACCATAAGAGTAGTAGGAATCGATGGTCTTTCCGAGGCGTGATATGTAACATAGGTTTTACTACCTGGAAACGAGTGCTCCCCACATGATTAGCTCTGTGCCTTACACAACAATCGGCTTTGACGAATATCAATATTCCTACAGCTACTGCAGGCAGGGGTAAGTCTATAAACAAAACAGCTGTATAATTAACGCTCCCGCCTAGTCTAGCTTAAAAATCTCCATTTTTTTTTTTCCTTTCGTCTCGGCTAAATACGCGTCACAGACTCCGCGCCCACGCGCCCCCCCCCCCCACCGCGCCCCCCAACCCATGGTTATTATTGCGCTCGAAGTCGTCGTTAAAAGCGAGCAGGCGAGTAAATCGAGCACGCAAGTAAGCGAGTGAAGAGAGCAGACAAACGCGCAAGCAAGCAGAGCGAGCCACTCCAGCACTCCAGCACTCCAGCACTCCAGCACTCCAGCAAGCAAGCGAGCAAGCAAGCAAGCCAGCAAGCAAGCAAGCAAGCAAGCAAGCAAGCAAGCAAGCAAGCAAGCAAGCAAGCAAGCAAGCAAGCAAGCAAGCAAGCAAGCAAGCAAGCAAGCAAGCAAGCAAGCAAGCAAGCAAGCAAGCAAGCAAGCAAGCAAGCAAGCAAGCAAGCAAGCAAGCAAGCAAGCAAGCAAGCAAGCAAGCAAGCAAGCAAGCAAGCAAGCAAGCAAGCAAGCAAGCAAGCAAGCAAGCAAGCAAGCAAGCAAGCAAGCAAGCAAGCAAGCAAGCAAGCAAGCAAGCAAGCAAGCAAGCAAGCAAGCAAGCAAGCAAGCAAGCACGAACGCAAAGCCCCACCCCTCTCCTCTACTCCTCAAGAAGACAGGGGAACTACTAACCAACTTACCCCACTCCGCCCCTTCCCGTGCGCTCACGCGCCTCCTGGACCCCAGGAAAAGCAAGGCAGAAACGCCCGTCCACTACCCCTAGGGAAAAAAGACAAGGGCGTGCGCTAGACAAAGCGCCACGACCGCGACCCAAAACAAGCAGAATTTTTCTCACTGACCTTACTCCAACTATGACTCGAACTCCACGAAGTCAACTCTACTTCACTGTGCTGCCGGACAAAAAAAAAAAAAAAAAAAAAATGACCGCTCCCTTACCCCCTTCGTCTCACTGCTTAGTTCTTCTACTATATCCCTACCCTCCCTCGCTCTCGCGTTCTCTCGTTCTCTCTCAACAAAAAACAAAACAGCAAAATAGGTCAACCCGTTCTCGTACTTACTACTACCCCGTCCTCCCCCCGACCCCCCGCCCGGCGCCTGACTAAAACACCCACGCAATCTACTTCATGTTGTCTTCACACACACACCCCACCCCCTTCCTCCATCCCCTCCCCGCCCCCCCCCTTCCGCCCCCAACGCTGACCCCCACCCCAACCCCGCCGCAGACCCTATAACCCCACCCCCGCCCCGCGCCCCCATTCCTAACCACTACCGCCTCTCCGCCAAAGAGAAACGCCCCTGCTCGGGAGTTGTTGTCATCACCGCGTGGGTAGCGGGAAGTCGTCCTTGATCCAGTAAAACTGGTCCTGTTTATTGTTTTGAGGGACGATCGGTAGCGGCGGTGGCGATCAGGGGGGGGAGGGGGGGGGGGGGAATGGGGGATGGGGGTGTGCAAAGAAAGGATGAGACACAAAAGAAAAGGAGAAAGAAGGAAAACCAAGGAGCACCAAAAACCGCAGGAAATGATTGAACGACGAGAAACTACGCAAAGAAGACGTAAGGAAAACATTAAACCACAGAAAGCCTGTACATATACGTAGGGAGACAGAAAATAAAGAAAAACAGAGAAAAACGAAAACCACAGAAAAGCTGGAGAAGAAAACCATAAGGGCATACAGTAAGCTCACGAACCAATGCACTATAATATACGAGTATAATAAACACGAAAGGGGAAGAACGGAAAAGACGGCTGCGACCTACGTATACACGCTGCGCCGCGCCGCGACTGCAATGAAGAGACGGGCTAATCCCCCCCCCTCGCCCCCCCCTCGCCTACACCGGAAATCAAATTAACTCATTGAAGCTGTCATCCATATACAAGTCCGCCTCACAAGCGGTTCTTAGTAGGATGCAGCTCATCCTTCACGCGACTCGCCGGACACCACACGGCGCTTCGCGCTTGGTGTAAGCAATGTCTGCCTGGTCGGTGAAAACCCGACATGCTCCGTCCCGGGATTGTAGGGATGCGAGGGTCTATGGTCATACGACTACGGCCATGCATGAGATCGAGCACATCTCTCCTATCGAGTACCCCCCCCCCCCTCCCTCATTGGGTAGTTACCTGGTACATAGCCGTCTCTCGAAGTGATCACACCGGAAATAAAATCAAGTCATTGGAGCTGTTACCTATTTGCAAGCCCGCCTCACAAGCGGTTCTTAGTAGGACGCAGCTTTACCCTTCATGCGACTTGCCGAACACCTCAGCGACTTGCCGAACACCTCACGTTTCGCTTTGCGCTTAGTGAAAGCAATGATGGCTTGGCCGGTAAAAACCCGACGCGCTCCGTCCCGGCATTGCAAGGGATGCGAGGGTATATTATGGTCATACGACTACGGCCATGCATGATACCGGGTACCCCCCCCCCCCCATGCGTTGGGTTGGCGTCGGTTGGCAACGACACTGTAAAACATGCCGCTCACTACATGAGCTAGACAACCAGGGTATCGTTTTTCTTTTTTTCTTTTTCTTTTTGGCGGTCGCCCACAGCTGGTTGTCGAGTTAGATCATTTGTGCGAGATAAAGAACCTTTACTCCGCACAATTGGGAATGATCGTATCACGTAGTGTTCAAGGTAAGGCGCCCAAGAGGCAGATACATAGTACTCCCATTGCTGTCTCTAGAAAAGCCTACACCGGAAACTAAATCAACTCATTGAAGCTGTCGTCCATATGCAAGTCCGCCTCAAAAGCGGTTCTTAGTAGGATGCAGCTCACCCTTCATGCGACTCGCCAGACACCTCACGGCGCTTCGCGCTTGGTGCAAGCAATGCCTGCCTGGTCGGTGAAACCCCGACATGCTCCGTCCCGGCATTGTAGGGACGCGAGGGTCTATGGTCATACGACTACGGCCATGCATGAGATCGAGTACATCTCTCCTATCGAGTGCACCCTCCCCCCCCCCTCCCTACCCCCTCAGGTAAATAGACGAGTTTCACATAGAGGAGGTTGGTGCACACGAGACAGTAGCGAGAGTACGATCGATATCCTAGGAGATATAGATGGTGGCCACAGGCGGCGAAGCACGAGAGGAGGTGATGAAGATTAGCAATAAACATCAATGTATAATATATGGAAACAACGCAATGAGCGCCCAAAATATTGGAGGTGTGGCTCTAGTAGGAGTAGGAACGAACGGTGCTTCGCCTCGAAAGGGGTGCGCGGTCAATGGTCAAACGACTGAGGCGAGCAACAAATGAGTACGCCCCCCCCCCCCCCGCCGCCGCCGCCTTCTTCCTACCCTCTTGGCCAAATACCGAATAGAGCGAATGTTCTTGAGCGCTCACCAACTCCAAAAACAAAAGAAGGAAGGTAGCCAAGACCCCACGAACAACGTGATCGAGAGAGAGCCTTCCAAAAAATAGGATGTTCGACTTTTGCGCAAGTAGCACCCTTCACCGTCGATGTCGAGAGGAAAACGAGCGCCCGAAAAAAATCGATCCCATCCCTCCCCTTACCTATGCCAACGGAACGCTCTGTTATATACTACAGCATAGTGCTAATTCCAAAAGAGACCATTATGGAGGACTATAGTTAATAGGACCTATGGTATACATAAAAACCAATATACTCAACCATTTTTACTAACAATATTTGGTCCTGTTAAATGTGGTCCCCCGTAATAGGTCCAGCTTCGCCTCCACCTTTCCAGAAGAACTGCATTTTTTTTGTTCAATTATTTTCATCTCCATCCCCCTCTAATATTATCCTCGCCATACCCTCCCTTCCGCACCCCCCCAGTAGGAACCCAAAATCCGGGGGGCACAATCTATATAGCGGGCGTTCCTCCCTCCAGCCAACTACGGTACATTTCCTTGGCCTTTTTTTTTTATAGCGGGAACATTTCAGCATTTCTCCTTCCCTCGTCGACTCCTCGCGTCGATTTTTTCAAACAAAAACTCACACTGGCGCTTCGTGTTGCACACACAAAAAAAAACAGTAAAAAAATCAAGCAATTCGCCTCCGAAACGGGGGGTGCACTTCTAAGGGGTTCAATTAGTTTGCTGCGGAAGGGTGGTCAACAAAAAATGAAATGAAAAAAATGAAAAAAAAGAACACATGCGGACGGACGACTTCCAATATTAAGCTTACAGAACTGAACTGAGTGTCGATAGCTGTATCATAGGTTTAATTCTCAAACACCATACTACAAATTCGAATATGGAACAAGCACGCCCGACGAGCGTGTCTGACGTATCACATATATCCCGCAGCTTGCGAAGTTGAGTTTCAACCTCTCAGTCGGTCGTATCCACAGCTTCCGAATTTTAACGATTTTATGAAAAAAAGAAAAAAGAAAAAAAAGAGAGGCGGTCAGGTCATTCAAGGAACCCGTGTCGGTCGCCAAGAACGGTTGTTCCCAATCCAACTCCTCGTATGCAAACCGGTCGCCCCGGTGGTTAAAGTGGTTAACCTCGAATTCTACTTGTGTTTGAGTCCTGGGTTCGAGCCCCAGGTGGGTCGGACTTTGACTTTATCTGCAAAAAAAAAAAAAAAAAAAAAAGGATTCAATTGTTGAGAGCGCCTTGCAGCGTGGGTAGGCACAATTCGATGCGAGTCGACGAGGGAAGAAAAGGTTGAAATCTTCTCGCGATAAAAAGTGAAGGCACGTACCGTAGCGGGAAAAGGGGGGAGAAGAGCCTGCTATGTGACCCCGGATCTGAGTTACGAGTTGGAAGGAGAGAGAGAAGAAGATGTGCGAAGATAATGAATGGGATGAAAAAATAAATAAATATATATATAATATATATATATATATATATACTTATGGTGTGTACTAACTGCAGCAAAACTCGCCTGGTTGTGCATAATGTCCGTGATGTCCTGCAGCTTCAGCAGCCTTCTGTTTTGACTTTGAGACACAGAAAACGCCTCCTTCGCCACAAGCGTCGTGAACAGCTCCTGCGGAACAAAAGCGTGCAGAAATCACCCCGCGCGCGGTCCAATTCGGAATTTTCGGTCAAATTCGGAAATTCAATTTCGGAAAAATTGGATTTTTTAGGAATTTTTGGTGTGATAGTGAAGAAATCGATTCGCAAAAAAAAAAATCCGGAAATTTTAATAAAAATACGATCGTACGTACATTTCGGAAACTCTGACTTCTTGACGGATTTGGATCGCAACGTGGAGGCACGGATATAACGTAAACACGGATATACGGATTGAGGTCGATGGGTGGCTGATGAGGGATGCTTTGACGAGGGTTGGTTGATGCGGGATGTTGGATGATGGATGTTGATTGATGATGGTCGTGATGGGGTGCATCACTTAAGGGGCTAGTTGACCTACTGTAATCTTGACGTGGCAATAATGTCCTATGAAAACGGATGAATATTAATAGCAGACGTCGACGATTTTTTTTTCTAGACACTGCTGCTGTCCCAATAAATGGAAACGATGAGTGCCCTGTATAATGGGCTACTTGCGTGACGGTATGCTCCGAAGTACCTGGTATATGTTTTGCAATGGGGGTGATGTGGAGGACAGGGTACGTAGATGCCGTCAACCTCCGACCACACACACACCAACCATGAAGACGCGTTAGCCAACAACCGGTCTCCGAGACCCGCCCTCATGGACGGTCTTCACAATGGTTGACATCCGGAAATGTTGCAACGCTACTACCAACTACCAGGGAGTGAACGGTCCACTCCCGCTGACTCTCTCCATCCTATGGGTCTCTCCTCGCGAGATCCGAGGCGGGGGGGCGGGGTCGTGAAGAGACACCTCCTCTCCTCGCCATATATAACAAATAAAAACGCACGCTTCAAGGCTTCGGGCGAAACCCCTTCAAGATCGCGCCAAGGCCGACGCCACCAGAGGCGACTTCCATAGTAGGGGTGAAAGAAATAAAATTAATTGATCAAGGGCTTGAGCGAGTGTGGGTTAACTAGTTTTGGCGGTGTGTCGAGGGAAACGATACGATACTCACAAGCGTCACTACCGTATATGCATGCATGCATGCACATTTTGGCTGGACTGCCCTGTTGCCATAGTTGACCACACGCTATAAATCCCTGCTGTTTTTTTGCATCGATGTAATGTACTATCCATCCAGCTGTCGGATATTGGGATGCCGATTGCTGATTGGTGGAGAGTGGGCAAAACGATAAACGGACGACGGGTGCTGATTGGTGGATGACGTTGGGATGATGGGCGTACATGGTTGTAGATAGATGGATCGAGGAGGATTGGTGATGGTGGCAGACGACGCATGACTGACTTAATTCATGACGATGGATGACGAACGACGAATGACGGATGCTGGATGACGAATGACGAATGATGGATGACGACGAATGACGGATGCTGGATGACGAAAGACGAATGATGGATGACGGACAATGGGTGAAGGATGGTGGTGTGTTGGGATACGGATTGCCGCGAAGAGCGCTAACTTCGCGCTGGCGTGGGTGCGATTATCGTTTCTCAGCGCTCGTTGTCTTTTTTTTTTTTTCCAGAAACGGTAACTGTCTCGCCCATATAATATCGAATAAGCCGTTCTCGGAAAAAAAATATCCGGTCGAGAGTCTTCCTTCCCGAAAATGAAAACGTTCGACTTCGAGCACCCTTACCGGTCGTTTGTCGAGAAAAGGAAAATATTACTGGGGATCGGGAACCGATACGATTACAATCTGCGGTTTGTTGTTGTAGATAGAATTCGGCGTTATGGTTCATGTTCTTTCGGCTGAGTACGTACTGGAAAGGCGTATATAGCTCACTCTGACGGCAGCAGCTGGCATTGTTTGGTTGATCGCGCTTGTGGGAGTACCAAGTGGATACCCCACGGAACGGCACAGGGGCAAACACGACCCCTCCCGTACACGGTCGGTAACGCCCGACTATTACGGGGGACCCTGGTTAACAGGACCAAACATTGTTAGTAAAAATGGTAAAATATATACCAGTAGGTTTTTATGTATACTATAGGTCCTACCTGGTATTAACTATGGTCCCCCGTAATAGTGAATTCCTTGGTTTGCCATCTGGGGGGCTCAAAAGGGTGGATGATAGATCCCTTTTTAGAATTGCCAGTCCCATTTGGGGGGCGAACTACTTAGCATTTGAGTGGTTTTGTCCCCCGAACGGGACTGCGGCACTAGAAGGGTTTTTATCGCCTCATACACGAGTAGCACTTTTTGCCTTATAAGGCAAAAAAATCAGTACGGCAGATGGGGCTTAACTCTTTTCGGGCAACAAACTGCAGTCCCATTTGGGGGGCGAACTACTTAGAATTCGAGTGGTCTGTCCCCCAAACGGGACTGCAACACTAAAAGGGTTTTTATCGCCTTCTATACGAGTAGCACTTTTTGCCTTATCGGGTAAAACATTCGTTCATTAAGGCAGATGGGGTTCAACTCTTTCAGGGCAATGAACTGCAGTCCCGTTTGGGAGGGACGAACTACTTAAGACTTTGAGTGGTTTTGTCCCCCAAACGGGACTGCAACACTAAAAGGGTTTTTATTGCCTCAGATACGAGTGGCACTTTTCGCCTTATAAGGCAGATGGGGCTCCTTGACCATTTTGGGGCAACAAAATGCAGTTCCGATCGGGGGACGAACTACTTAGACCTTGAGAACTTGAGCGGTCTGTTCCCCAAACGGGACTTGTCTCACCATGGCCTTTCCTATGAGCGCCGTCGCCTCCTTCGTGACGCTCTGGACGTCTTGGTCAAGCTTGATAATCCGTCCGATTCGTCCTGAGGGGCGTAAGTGCGTGCGTGCGGGTGTGCGCGTGGGTGTGCGTGCGTGTGTGTGCGACCAAAACATCGACCGCAGTAGGACACTAAGGGTCATTCTTACCGGAGAGTTTTTCTTTCCCAAAATTTTGGCCTTTTTTTCGCGCAATTTTTCAATCTTTCGTATTTTCCTGGTTTTTTTTTTTCCAAATATTGGAATGTTAACGTACTAGATATTTTTGCTTCTGGAGAATTTCACGAATAGTGACAGAACGCCTCCGTATATTGATACACATCTCCAACTATTTTCAAAACTTTGGAAATTATGGGAAAAATGCTCTCCGATAAGAATGAGCCTAATACGAAAAAAAAGTAAAACAAACATGTCGCACCAGGTACCAGTAGGACACGAACAAACAAACATATCGCACCTGGTACCAGGTACCAGGTATGATATATGCTTCGAACTATATACGAAGCGCCTACTCGTTTACATATTTCGTGCCTTGACAGGGGGAAAAACACACACACACTATACTTCGGAAGTATACGTACGCCCTCCCGAAAAAAAAGTACAAACACTTTTTGGACAGTTGGAGTGTACGTACTTTTAATTGGACAGTTTGAGTATACCTCGTACGCACCTTAATATGCCTGGGATTCAACAAAGTGAGAATTAACAGCCGACATTTTTCGTGTATTTTCAAGAAATAAGAAGAACGGTTAACGTGCGTAGTCTGCTCGTACAGCTTACACAGTCCAATGCTAGGATAACATAGCCCATGGTACAAACTTTGTAAGGATGCAAGATTCAACGTACCAGGTACAAAGCTACGACTGCTGTAAAAGTACAGCAGTACGATGAACAAACTTTAGTCCAAAGGGGTAGGGGCGTTGGGGGGGGGGGGTGTAGTCGATAGGAGAGGTGTACTCGATCTCATGCATGGCCGTAGTCGTATGACCATAGACCCTCGCATCCCTACAATGCCGGGACGGAGCATGTCCGGTTTTCACCGACCAGGCAGACATTGCTTACACCAAGCGCGACGCGCCGTGAGGTGTCTGGCGAGTCGCATGAAGGGTGAGCTGCGTCCTACTAAGAACCGCTTTTGAGGCGGACTTGCATATGGATGACAGCTTCAATGTTTTTTTTAATTATTTCCAGTGTAGGCATTCCCAGAGACAGCAATGGGAGTACTATGCAACTGCCTCTTGGGTGCCTTACCTCGAACACTACCCTGGTATGTGATACGATCATTCCCACTTGTGCGGAGTAAAGGGTGTTCACCTCGCACAAACGATCTGGCTCGACAACCAGCTGTGACCGACCGCCAACAACAACCAAAGGAAAGAAAAGAAAAAGCGGACACCCTGGTTGTCTAGCCCAAGTAGGGAGCGGCATGTTTTACAGTGTCGATGCCAACCGACGCCAACCCAACCTATACATAATAGGGGGGGGGGGGGGGTTCCAAACACACGGAATAGCCCACACTGTTCGGGGGATGAAATACCGAAAGAAACACTATAAATACCATACATAAGTAAATCATATTGATAAGATTATTTCTCGCTACAGCAGTAGTGCTGCACATACCTCGTGAATAGCAACAACACGTATTCGAAACGGGCGTGACCTCTCTCTACAGCTGCTCTCTACAGCTGCGCCTACTCGTTTGCAACAAACTGTGACGGGTGTCCATAGTGTCCATAGCAATCAGGACCCATCACTTAACACAAAAAAAACTACCGGTACATATTACAGTAATTTTCCTGAAGCATATTGGGCTTCGACTACAATGACGGGGGGCCATAGCAAATAGGACCAAATATTGTTCGTAAAATTAGATAAATATATACCTGGTAGGTTTTTGCGTGTACCGTAGGTCCTATTTACTATGGTCCCCCGTCATCTGTTCCTCCACAAAACTATTTGGAGATCAAAAGTAGAGCAACGTTTGGAGTATGGCGTGCAGTGAAAGCGTTTCATAAGCATAAAAATCTTGCGGCAAAGGGCATTCTGACTCACCTATGGGACACACGAGCTCGGTGGATTGCCCCCGCTCGTCGTTCCCGTAAAAGTCTTCCTTCTTCACCGTGGGCTGCGCGGTCAAGCGGTCAGGTGTGCAAGCGGTCATGTGTGTTAGCGGTCGAGCGGTCGAGCGATCAAACGGTCATGTAGTCAAGCGTGCAAGCACTCAGGCGGTCATATCGGTCAAGCGGTCAAAGCGTGCAAGCAGTCAAGCGTTCATTCGGTCAAGTGGTCGAGTGTGCAAGCGGTCAAGCGGCAAAATCGTCTGGTTGTGCAAAAGCGGAAAAAAGCGGTCAAGTGGTCAAACGTTTAAGCGTGCAAGCGGTCGAAAATGTCTAACGTTCAAGCTGGTCAACCGTGCAAGCAGTCGAGAGGTAAGCTAGTCCCGTGAACAAGCCGTCACGTGGTCGAAGGATCAAGTGGTCAGGCGCGCAAGCAGGCAAACGGGCGAAGGGTCACGTGATCGAGCGTGAAAGCGGTCAAGCGGTCAAATGGTCAAAGCATGTCAGAGGCCAAGCGATCAACTGGACAAGCGGTCGAGTGGCCAGGTGTGAAAGTGGTCAAGCGTTCAAACGGCCGAGCGGTCAGTCGGTTAAGTGCGATGGTACGTAAGTCACCAAACTAACGATATCTTCCTTGTAGTACTCTGCAAAAAATACAGTATGTTTTCCTCCGAAGCCAACTCCATCGAGCGAAAGAAGGGGAGGAGAACAACGGAAGCCAGCATTGAGAGCGAGCGGGCGGACAAGCGGGAACCCCCCTGAAAAAAAAAACAAACACTAACTCTCATCTAATCCGAACACCACGGAGTTAGAGGAACTGCCCAACCAACCAACCCATCAACGAATCAACCAACCACCGTATCAGCAAAAAGACCGACTAACCAATTAAAAAACTCTTACCAACCAACGGATCGAACCCACAAAAAAAAACGAGCCGTAATGTCAGCATGATCTACCGTAGCACCATGTTTCCTGGGTCGTGTTGGTCGTACGTAGGGTTTGACCGCTTTACTTCTTCACGACCTTCTTGGGGTATCGGGCAGCACACCGCCGGACGCGATGGTCACCTCGCCGAGAGCAGCTTGTTCAGCTCCTCGTCGTTGCGCACAGCTAGCTGGATGCTGCACCCGTATGTACGCACTGCTGTACTGTCAATAGACCTGAACATCAGTTGACCAGGGTAGGTCAAGATCTACTCTGTAACGGGGGACCATATTATAGTAAATAGGACCAAATGTAGTAAAAAAAATAGCGATTTCTATAGGTTTTTGTGTCTACCGTAGGTCCTATTTAATATTGCCCCCCGTAACAGAGGGTCTTGGTCACGATCTGCCGCTCGGGGGCGTAAATACAAGGAGCCGCTTGAGCTTCATTCTTGATGCCTAAACGGTCGGGTCTCGTTAGCTTACCGGTCAGAGCGGCATCGGGCCCGCCGTGTGAAAGCGTGCGCGCTCTAAGCGAACGCAAACCCAAGCATTTGAAAAAAACAACAAACGTTTTCCTGTAAGCCTCACTCCCTCAAGCCTAGGGTTTTGCTATGAAATGGTGCAGTCTTTTTTGTGAGGGATCCCTCTCTGATGACGGCGCCCGATACAATGCCAGTGCCCGATACCGCTCGGCAGCACAGACAGACGGGATGTAACCAGTGTGGAAGTGCGCGGTATGTGAATGCCGGCGGCTCGCTCCGAGGGAGCTCCGGGCCGCAGCCGTGACAACAGCAGAGCACGACGCCGGCGCATTAGCCAGCGGCACACAGCGGCATTTGTACAAGATACCACTATTACGGGGGACCTATAGTAAATAGGACCTACGGTACACACAAAACCCTATATATTTACCTATTTTTACCAACACTATTTGGTGCTATTTAATATGCCCCCCCGTAAAACTTGAAAAGTAGTGATCGTTTTCTTATCAACGTAATCCGACCAACAACAAAAAACAAGCCACGAACCAACCCGTCAAAACTCGCCAACCAACCAGCGAACGAACAAAAACCAACCAAGCTACTGCACTAACCTTGTCCGCCTGCTCCGCCTTATACCGCTTCTGGTCGTCTCTCGCCCGGGACCGGTAAGCCTCTCGCTCGTCGCCGGACAGAGTCTTCCAGATCTCGCTCATGATCTTTGAATCGTCATGTTTCGTTTCCGTATGCGGATTTTGGGTTTGGGTTTTTGGGTAGTTTTCGGTTGACGTTTTCGTTTCCGCATTTCCGTTTTCGGGAACGTTTCCGGGTACGTTTTGGGTTTATTTCGGTTTTCGGTTTCGGTTTCGTTTTCGGGGTAGGTACAGATTTTTCGGTTTCGGATTCCGTCCCGTTTTCATTTTTCGTTATGATTCCGGTTATGGCGTAAATTCCGGTTTCGGTATCGGTATCGTTTTCGTTGTCGGATTCGTTGATTTTGTAGCGCCCACAACCACCGCACGGTGCATCGGCGAAGTGATAGAGAGAGCGGAAGACAGAGATAGGGAACGGGGCCCAGGACGAGTTTGACGGAGTGAGAGAAGCAAAGGGAGGGAAAGTGGGAGGGAGGGAGGGAGGGAGGGAGGGAGGGAGGGAGGGAGGGAAGGAGGGGGGAAAGGACAGAAGTGAGGACGCATCCACCGTTGTTGCGCATATCAAGCATTCGACCGTATTTGCATTCTCGCTGTACCAGGGTAGTGAAACAAAAACACAGATCTGCAACATATGATAGCTCGGCGGGACATCCAAGACAACCACCATTCCCCCCCCTCCCTCCCCTCCCCACCGCCTCCCTCCTTTCGCTTGCGAGAGTGGATGCCTGCAGCTTACAGACGGGGGGAATCAAGAAAAAAGAGCGCAAAGCTGTTTTCTTTTGGATTTATCCTTTTCTTGTTTCACACAAGCGTTTAATGTTCTTGTTTTTTGTTCCCTCTTTTTTTTTTTTTTTACCGCTTTCTTTCGGTTTTATTTCATCTCACGGTATTACGCTTTTTCTTCCTTTTTGTTGTTGCTCCTTGCTCATACATAAGTAGCGCTTCGGTCCTTCCCCCTTAGTCCCCTTCTACTCTCTTTTTGGAGAGCCAGCTGTACGTAAACGTACACATGGACCTTCAACCAACTTCAACAAAATGGTTCAAACACACTGGACTTTTGAACACTGCGCACGTACCAGGTACGAGTACGAATAACGACTCATGCGATACACGACAGGGGCAGAGCAGTGCAGGACTTCTTTCTTTCTTGTTTTTCGGTCTCTTCCCATTCATTATCTTCGCCCTACTCGTAACTCACATCAACCATTGGGTCACACAGCTGGCTCTCCCCTCCCCTCCGCACTACGGTTCGCGCCTATTTTTTTTTGTTTTCAAATCGCGAGGAAGACTTCACTCAGCACCTCGCGTTGGTCGGTGTCAAACGTTTCACACGTCGGATAGACCATACAGATAGATCACGATCTATCCATGTGCAGATCATCTAGTTCCTCGCCTGCCGCTGTGAGAGCTTGTGCAGGATCTGCGTAGTACAACTCCAACCCAGGAAAAGCACGTGCTATTCACAGACAGATCTTGCTATTACACGGGTCCTATCCGGCAACATGAGCTACAGTAGATCATACAGATAGATCGGAAACAGATATGCCAATGAATGAGCTAGATCATGAAGCGGGAATGGATGATCTGTCCGAGGTATGAAAACATCGTATTTATAACCCCACCAAAGTGGAATTATCGCGAGAAACACCCCTAATGTTCCTCGGGATAAAGCCTACACAACATCTCAAAAGTCGGTCGTATTGTTTAAGGTGTGCAGCTTCCCAAGGGAGGAGGCTCAGAAACATAAGGTGACATCGTACCCTCATCATTGTACTTAGCACGCGTCTAACCCTAGCCCCCGACCGCCCCAAGAAATTTTTCGGAATGTTCTACAGTGTGATCAGGAGTTAGTGTGACCTGTCAACCAATATGTCGAAGGTGAATAACAGGACTGAGTGAAAAAACACTACCGGTACATAAATTGGTTCGCCTCTATCGTGGTACCAGCATGCGCCAGCCAACGATATCGGCACTCTACATCGCGGCAACCGGCCGGCGCGACCACTCCGCACACTATTCACGGGGGACCATAGTTAACAGGACCTGTGGTATACATAAATACCTATATATTGAGCCATTTTTACTAACAATATTTGGCCCTATTAACTATGGTCCCCCGTAATACCATACTGGTGACACTGAACGCGTGCCAAGCGATTCCACAGGCCACTATAACGGGCAATCGACACCATTCAACGGCTAGCACAGGGGGACCACTATTACGGGGGAACATATTAAATAGGACCTACGGTACACACAAAAAACTATATATTTTGCTCTTTGTACTCACAATATTTGGTCCTATTTACTATGGTCCCCCGTAATACTGCTGTACTGTCTGCGTCTCTCACCTTTTGCTGCTGCGTGACGGCGATATCCGGGTTGTCCAGCTTCACCTGCTCGCGTCTGTCCTGAATGAAGAGCATCCATGCCGACTGCGGCTTGGACTGCGACTGCGACGACCCCTGTCGAGCGCGCGCGCGAGAGAGAAGACGCAGCGGGAACGGTAACGACAAAAAAAAAAGGAACGGTAACGGTACAAGTAACTGTAACGGTAACGGTTAAAGTAAGGGTAACGGTAGAAGTAACTGTAACGGTGACAGTACCAACACCAGTAACGATAACGGAAACGTGATAACAGTAACGATGACAACAAGGTAACGGTAATGCTACTCGGTAGGTAACGGTGGAGGTTAAAGGAAACGATAGTGACAACGATAATGATAACAGAAAATGTTAAGGGTCGTGGGAACGGTAACGGTAAAAGTAAGAGTAACGGTAGAGGGAACTGAAACGGTAACAGTACCAACACCGGTGACGGCAACGGAAACGTGATAACGGTAACGACAACGGCAGGGTAACGGAAATGCTACTCGGTAGGTGACGGTGGGGGGTTAAAAGTAATGATTGTGATGACAGTAATAATCGTAAAAGAACGTGGCCACGGTAACGGTAAAGGTAACGGCAACGGTAGACGTAACTGTAGCGGTAACAGTACCAACGCCGGTAACGATAACGGAAACGTGATAACGGTATCGGCAAGGTAAAGGTAATGCTACTCGATAGGTAATGGTGGAGGTTAAACGTAACGATAATGATGACAGTAACGATTACAACAGCACATGATAACGGTGACGGGAACGGTAACGATACAAGTACGGGTAACGGTAGAAGTAACAGTAACGGTAACAGTACCAACACCGGTGACGGTAACGGAAACGTGATAACGGTAACGGCAACGGCAAGGTAACGATAGTGCTACTCGGTAGGTAACGGTGGGGGTTAAAGGTAACGATAGTGGCAACAATAATTATCACAGAACATGGTAACGGTAACGGGAATGAAAACGGCAACGGGAACGCTAGAAGTAACTGTAACGGTAACGTAACGGTAGTGATAAAACGGTTGAGGTAAGAGCGGAGGTTACGGGCAACGGTGACGGTACCGGTAGATATAACAACGTTTGATGACGCCTGAGCAGGCAACCGTAACGGTAACGGTCATGGTAATGGCAATGGTAATGATAACCGCAACGAAAATGATAACGGTAATGGCGAAGGTAACAACAGCGATAACGATAACCGTAAGGTTACCGGTAATACAGCGGCAGGTCGAGCTTTGGCCGCACAACGCGCATTAGGCAAGAACGAAAACGGACTTAGAGAGAGGGCGGGAGAGGGGGAGATGTAAAGGGAGGGAGGGAGGGGGTGTTCGAGTGAGGGGGAAGGAGTCTCGGTCCATGTCGCCTACATTTGCCTCGTCCCATCAACTATAAACAGAGGCACTTCCCACGGCAAGCCCACCTCACGCACGAGATCAACAGTAGATCACAATTCCACTCAGGGCACAATAGGGCATACACGCTCACCCAAACCAGTCCACCCCCCCCCCCCCAGCCCCCTCCCGTCCCTCCTTCCCCTCCATCCCCACCCCGACTCACGCGTTTGCCCAGGGCCGACTTGCCCGATCCCCCGCCCGCTGCGGCGCCGTTTGGACTGCCGCTGCTCCCACTGCCACCCGCAGCTCCCACTTCTCCGCTCGCAACCGCACCGTTTGCCCCCTCCCCAACCCCAGCCCCGGTCCACGCCACCACCCCTACCAAACCCGCCCCCGCTCCCACTTCCCCTACCCCGGCTACCGCTCCCGCTCCAGTTCCCCCGTCAACAGTAGCCGACGCGCTATGTGCCGGTGTTGGTGTCAGCCCCGCGTGCAGCTGCTGCTGCTGCTGCTGATCGCCGTTAGTGCCGCCGACCGTAGAGGGTGGTACCGCCATAGCATGGACAGCAGATGGCGTAGTAGGCACAGCAGTAGGCGCAGCAGTATGGCCGATAGGTGCAGCAACAGCGGCAGCCGGTGCAGTAGGTCCGGCAACAGGAACAGTATGCCCAGCAGCAGGAACAGCAGGGCCAGCGTTAGGCACAACAGGTCTAGCAGTAGGCACAGAAGGGATGGTCGCCGCTACGGCAACGGGAGGAAAGACCGGCCCGCCGACGCTGGCGTAACCTCCTTGTACCGCGACATAGGCGGGGGGGTGGCTGGCGGCGACGGCGGCGGGGATGGGGAGGGGGTGGGGGGGAGGGAGAGGGGCGGTGGCGCCGCCGCCGGGGGCGGCCAGGGGCGGGGCGGCAGTCTCGCTGTCCGCCATTGCTCAGAGGTGCTGGTGCTGTGCCAGTGCTGGTACTGAAGCGGTTTGTTGCCCGTCCGAGTAAATAGCTCCTTTTGCCGTCTGCCTGCACTGTACTCAGGACAGTAGAGTACCACCACCGCTGCAGCAGCAGTAGAGTACTGCTCCACGAGTACAACCCCCCCCCCCTCCCCTGACGACAACAGTAAAACTTGCTCCTGATGACGCTGCTGTAAACCAACACTCCGGTCCTGATGTCTTGTCCTGTATGCCTGTATGCCGTCCTTCTCCTCTGCCTGCGTCCCGGGGAGTAGACCAAAGTATTGCAGTAGTGGTGCAGCCGGAGAGTAAAATCAGCTTTCTCAGTTGATCCACAGAGCTCGACGACCGGGCAGAGTGCAGCCTGAGGGGGCTTGGCGGGGGGGGGGGGGGGGGATGGGGTTCGGGGAAGGGGGGAGAGGGGATGGGAGGGGGAGGAGGAGGGGATTTAGGGGAAGGAGAGAGAAGGGGATGAGGGGGGGGTGGGGGGTGATGGTTGGCTAGAAGTCATTGATCGGTCTTGTGCGTGGTTGGTCGTTCCTCGTAAATAGGAGTGCTCTCCGGTGGTGTGTCGTGCGTCGTGTTGACGCGAGATGAGCGGGAGGAAGGCTGTCATCGTCCCTGCCATGTTTTCTTGTATCGCCATGGCCTGCGATATAAGCCGCGTTTCAACTACGACGTGAAAATCAAATGTGGATTACAGTCCGGGCACAGGCATTTTTTAACTTTAAACTTCAAATGCTATTTACGTTTTCTTTTCAAGTACAACCCTGATATTTTGACCGAGCCCGCTCACGTCTCTGCTCGAGAGAAAAGCAGTGCAGCGGCGGCGCTTCCCCCAGCGGTCCTGAGTCATTTTCAAGTCTACCAAGGCTTCAACGATTCAAGCAAGATCAAGCATGCAGGACTCCCTCCCCACTAAGGGCTTACGCTCGAGGCTTGCTCTTTCGGACGGAGTTGACGATGCACGACCGACGATGCACGTGACGCTTGTCGACTGTCGACCGCACGCAGGGATGATTTCGGAGGGAGGAAAGCCCGTCTACGGCCGAGCCCGCAGCTCATCTCGATTGGCAAACGTGGGGTGTCAAGTCAACCGCTCGACCAACGCGCAGCAGAAACAGTCCAGGCGTGCAAAACACTCGGCCGTGTCAGGTACAACTGCAGTGTACTGCTGCTGTTGCTGCTGCTGCTGCTGCTGCTGTCAATATACCGCAGACGCTTGCTTCGGTGGGATACATGGCCTAACCTGCAGCCAACCCACGGCCCGAGATGTTTTTTTCGCCATTCCCGAATACACACCTGTTGAACACACACCACACAGCAGACGGTGTCGTCGGGATCCGAGTCCACACCGGCTCCTTCCTTGCGTCAACAGCAGTCGTGCAGACGAAGAGCAAGCCAAAAACTGGGTTGATACGCTGCCTTCCCGCCGCGAGCGATGCCTCAACAGACATGCCTCAAAAATAATGGAACTCCTGTGTTTCGATCACAACGACACAACGACATATGATGTTCTTGGTCAGTACTCTGTTGTGGACTTCTACTGCTGCTGCTTCACAGCTGTGATCACAGGTGTTTCTAGACTACCATGACGCCTATGCTTTTAGCTCGGCGCGCGAGCACTGCCTCGGCCATGCGCCTGGTCTCCTACAGAGGCTTCACAGGTATCGCAAACTGCCATAGTAATATTGGCACTGGTGCTGCTGCTGCTGCTGCGAGGAGAACGCTGACGAGGCGGCACTGCTCTACCCTTTCGGGAGACAAGCTCGCCCGACCGCCACCACCACCCCATTCGTCGTCTTCTTCTGCTGCTGTGGTTGCTACGGTGCATCACGAGGCAGCCGCCACCGCTGCTGCTGCTGCTGGGAGACAGTCTTTGGCGGCGAAGAACGGGCCAAGCAAGGCTGTCGCAGCATGGTTGTTTGGCACGGCTGGGGCGGTCGCCGTGATGGTCACAGTTGGCGGGATAACGCGCATGACCAAGTCGGGCTTGAGCATGACGGACTGGAAGGTGCAAGGGTCATTACCGCCTTCTACTGAGGTGAGGTAGCCGCGGTGAACGCGGCAATTGCGGTGGCAGTGGAGGTACCATTATTGCAGCTATCATATTTTGTAATATACGTATGAGCTGAATGAACAATGCATGCACTGCTGTTCGAAAACGGGCGCTGCAGCTACTACTGCTGACGCTGACACAGGAGCGACGCAAGAAGACAGCAACAGAGTGCTGCAGAGCTCACTGCAGCCAAGGGCAGCGACCCAAGACGGTAGCAGGTTTATAGGGACGTCGATCGGCCTTCAGTGGTCACCGCGCGGCATTTTGCCAACTTCCCCAGACAGCGTCACCGGCATATGCTGACACAGGGCTTCCGCTATGTGCAGGACTGGTCGGCACAAAACTCTGTGCAGGGCGTGTGTCGTCAATTTCAACCTTGAACGTCGGCCAAGACCAACCCGACCCCAGGTCTATCCCTAACCCTCACTCTAACCCAAACCCCAACCCCTTAACCCTTCTAGGACTGCAGTCCCGTTTTTGGGACAAACTACTTGGAATTTGACTGGTTTGTCCCCAAAACCGGACTGCGGTCCTATAGGGCTCGAGGTCGGCAGGAGCAGTCACGCGGCTCCGCCGCCTGTTTCGGTGGCGTTTGTCCGACAAACATCGGGGCGACCGAAAGGCCAGCCTTGACCAATATGACCCGCACCCCTCACAAAAGTTTTGTGCCGACCGGTCCTGCACATAGGGCGAGTCCAGCAGCAGCAGCAGCAGCAGCAGTAGCAGCAGCTGCGACACAAGACAGCAACAGGTTTGTAGGGACATCGATCGGCCTTCAATGGTCACCTATCGCGGCACTTGCAACTTCCCCCGAGAGCGCCACCGGCGTCATCACCCCCCAAGCAAAAATAATGAGTCTTTAATTTTGGCGGCCTCCATAAAAGTACCAGGTACCACTTTGAGCGGGGGGTTAAGACACAACCTCATATATTAGTATGAAGACCGAGCGTTTATTTATTTATTTCCGCCCAGACCCGAAGCCCTTTCGAGACCGCCCTGGCATTAGGCTCCGACCGACCTCTCATCACAGCGAAGCCTGCGTACACGAGAACATATATATGTTCACTCACACACGGGGCAGAAGCATCAACCTGCCAGCAGGAGAACCGGGGCCCAATTTGCAGGCGCTCGGCGTGTGGTCGCGGGTGCTATGCGCGTACGACGGTGTGGCACTGCTGTTGCTGTTGCTGTTGCTGCTGCTGCTGTTGCTGCTACTGGTGTAGGCTCTGCCGTCCCGCCATTCACCAACCCACACAAGTTGACGACCCAGTCATTGCTGTATAGCACACAATGCTTTAGTAGTCGTAGTTTATAGTTACAATTGTCGAGTTGCGCGAATTACTATGATATGTAACGACAGCTACACTTGAAAAAAAAAAAAGGCTCCCGCTACTCTCGCATGCGTTACCTATTGGAACCCGAACACAGCGACACTCGACCGTCTTTTCAACCGTCTTATTAACTGTTTTTTCAACCGTCTTATCAACCGTCTCTTAATGCATGAACGGGTGCCATGCTGCGCGCGTGTCGTGCATCTCCTTTGCTTTTGCAGCCCGGACACACTCCCTACCCCGCTGGCCCGGGCTTCTTCTTGTGCCCGATGCAGTATTCAGTTGTCTAATGTTTCGGCTTTTTTTCGTTGCTCAGGCGGAGTGGGAGGCGGAGTTCGACCGATATAAGGCGTTTCCCGAGTGGCAGCAGCGCCGCAGCATGACCCTCGATGAGTTCAAGCACATCTTCTTCTGGGAGGTGAGGTCGACGCCCCCCGCATGGATGGCACTGTCAGGCCGAGGTGGTGCGGAATGTCAAGTACGGAAGGACAACTGCTAAGCCCCCCGTCCAGGCATTGTAGAGATGCGAGGGTGTAAGGTCATACGACTACCGCCATGCATGATAATGAGTGCACCCCCCCCTGCCCCCCTCCCTCTCACCCCTCCCCTCCCTCCCCCCCTAACCCCCCTATCCCCCGCCTCCTCCACAAGAAATACATCTAAACACTGCCGCTGTATCAACCTTTT
Organism: Nereocystis luetkeana; assembly: GCA_031213475.1. NCBI lineage: Eukaryota > Phaeophyceae > Laminariales > Laminariaceae > Nereocystis > Nereocystis luetkeana. The sequence goes on from JARUPZ010000004.1 coordinate 10,106,047, forward strand.
GACTGCCGAGAATATATCCTACGCTGACTAATCCCAAGTAGTTAGCCCCCCAAAACGCCGGTGCAGTTCTTACCCACTATAAATTCGAGTAGTTTGTTCTCAAAGCATGGGTGTAGTTACACAGTGTTTGCGCTTTTTTTGTCGTCTCCTATCCCCGGCAGTACGCGCACCGTATGCTGGGCCGCGCCCTCGGGCTGATCTACGGAGTTCCGCTCCTCTATTTCAGCGTTCGAGGGCGTATTCCTTCGCACATTCGCGGCCGGGTGGCGGCGCTGCTCGCCCTTGGGGGCGGCCAGGGACTGGTGGGCTGGTGGATGGTCAAGAGCGGCCTCGAGGTGTGTGTTGTGTGTCCATGATTTGTGTGTGGTATTTTCCGTGATTTGTGTTTTTTGTCTGTCCAAGGCGTGTTGGTGTATACGAACGCGAAGCCCCCCCGTCCCTTTTCTTCTTCATCTTCTTCCCCCCCCCCCCCCCCCTCCTCCCCGTCCCATCCCCACTCTCCTCCTCCTCCCCTCCCCCTCCCCCCCCCCCCCCCCTCCTTCTGTTCTTTTTCCTCGTCCTCGTCTGTCTTTCTTTCCGCGCAGGATCGATCTGCAGACCTTGCCGCCGGCAAGGAGATCCGCGTAAGCCCTTACAGGCTGGCAGCCCACCTGGCGACTGCTTTCGCTACCTTTTCCCTGCTCGTGCACACGGGTCTACAGGTATAGATGTGTAGACTTCACGTATTATGTACCAGGTATTGCGCAGGAATTGTACGGCGCCCCGCTGTTTTGTTTTTTGTTTTAGTTTTGAGGTACTTGAAAGCATAAGTTTACGTCTTTCTCTGGTGATTTTATTTCAATTCTGCGATTTCTGTTTCAAGTTCGATTTATTTCAAATTTATTTCGCTTCCGCCTTTGTCACGTCAGCATACATTCATCACACTTCTTCAGGTGTATCTCAACCTCAACTTGTTACACCTCTTCAACCTTAGGCCTCGAGTATATTGCACTTATTCAACCCCACCTACTTGAACATGCCTTACACTTGTTGAACTCCAACTTCAATTTTCAATATTTTTCCATCTCCCACTGCGACTTCAACGTATTACGTAACTTCGACTTCAACAAATGCCACTTCCAAGTTAAGCTCCAACTCGAAGTTACTCAACTACAGTTGCGGTCCCTCTCTAATGCCAGGCCGATACACCGGCAACATAGCGGGTGCCGGCACTATTCCGCACACTGCCACACGGATGAATCCCATCTGTGCCAAGCGATCTTACCGGCATTATATCGGGCACCGGGATCATCAAACCGGTATTATCGAGCGACCCCCAATGTGCCACTTCCTTAACTCAACTTCAACTTCAACTTGAACCTCTCACCCCATCCCCCCAATATTTTACTTCGAAGTACGCCTGGTGTATACCTTTTTTTGTTTTTTTTGTTTGCGGTCGCCACGGCTGGCGGTCGAGTTAGATCATTTTTGTACCGGGAGAACCTTACCTCCGCACATGGGGGATGGTCGTATCACGTAGTGTGTATATGGTAAGGTACCCACGAGGCAGTTACGTAGTGAACCCATTGCTGTCTCTGCGAATGGCCACACCATAAAATGAATCAATTCGTTGACGCTGTCATACCCACGCAAGAAAATCCGCCCGAAAAGCGGTTCTTAGTAGGATTCAGTTCACCCTTCATGCGACTCGCTCAACACCTCACGGTGCTTCGCGCTTGGTGCAAGCAATGTTTGCCTGGTCAGTGAAAGCCCGACGTGCTCCGTCCCGGTATTGCAGGGATGCGAGGGTCTATGGTCATACGACTATGGCCATGCATGGCAATGAGTACACCCCCCCGCCCCCCTCGCGCGCCACCACCGTCGCCGTCTTACTTGCCTATACCTAGGCTCTCGACGGGCCTCGTTCCACCTCCACCTCGGCAGCGGCGACCCGCAAGCTGCTGCTCGACGCCGGCCTGCTGCGGCGCGCATCGCGGCTCGGGGCCGCGGCGACCGGGGTTTGCGCGGTGGCGTTCGTGACGGCGGTGTCCGGGGCCTTCGTCGCCGGCAACGACGCGGGGCGGTGCTACAACTGCTTTCCGAAGATGACGGAGGACGACTGGCTGCCGGAGGAAGTGAGCGCGCGAAAACGCAAACGTTGGCGCGGCCATTGCATTTAATATTCGAGCTCGTTTCGGCGTTATCGGGGGAGGGGTGAAGTAGGGCGAGAGGAGGTGGGAGGAGGTGGAGGGAGACGGTTGGGGAGAGCAAAGGGGGGGCGGAGAGGGAGGTGGGGGAAGCAACGTGCGAACCAAACCAAGACTAGCCAGAACTACTGTATTTGTTTCGCACGAAACCAGCCGTCGCCTGCGCCCCCCACTCCACTCAGCTACCTGCACCCCCCTTCAGTCCTCTTCCTCTTGCCGACTTCCACTCCACAATCCGTATTCTCACGTTTTATCCCCCCCCCGCCCCATATCGCAGATCTTAGCCTTGAGGCCACTGTGGAGAAATTTCTTCGAAAATTCCGCGACTGTTCAGGCCGACCATCGTGCTCTGGCGTTGACCACTACGGCTGTGACTTTGGGCATGTTCTGGTACGCGAGGAGGGGGGCTGCCGGCGGGGCCCTCTGGGCGGCCCTGCCTCCAGCCCCGAGAGCGGCTACGAGTGTCACGGCGGGGCTTGTCGCGGCTCAGGTCGGTTGTGCTGGTTATGTGGGTTGCGTCGGACGTATCGGATGTATTGGTCGAGGGCTGACGAGATCCCCCCGTGTACGAACGATAGAAATATCACAGACAGACCTATAGAACAGCGGAGAAAATTAGTATTGGAAAAACACAAGATACTCAGCAGCGAACGCGATGTAGGCGAGCTCTGGCCTTCGACAAGTACAAAAATTGCAATCATCACCTTGTCTGCGTTGTGCCGGCTTCGAATTCGGTTAACATCCCCTACGCCCCCCCCGCCTTCACCCTGTAACCCCGACCCTACCCCACGCTAATCCCAACCCCGGTCCTCACCCACAACCCATCAGTTTAACTCCAAACCCTACCCTCCACTACTCTACCCCAACCCCCCCCCCCCCCCCCCCTAGCCCCCCGACCCCTATCTCCTCCCCCCAACGCCTACCCTTACCGCTACCCCTACCCCCTCCCCCTCCCATTCCGACCGATCAGGCCTCCCTGGGCATCACAACGCTCCTGCAGTGCGCGCCCTTGCCCCTCGCCGCCTCTCACCAGGCCGGCGCCCTCACGGTGCTGGCCTCTTCCATGTGGGCGGCGCACTCGCTGAGGTTCGCGCGCTCGCCGCTGCCGCTGCCGACAGCACCACCACCACCACCACCGGCCGGGCCGGCTACAGCTTTCGCGCAGACGCCGATACCGCCACCAACAACGGCAACGGCTACAACGAAGTCAACGGCACTATAGTCAGCGGTGACAAGGTTGATGACGATGCAGTTGATGACAATGTAGTCGTTCGCGATGTAGTTCATGGCAATGTGGTCGAAGACAATATCATAGTGCAAGACATACGAAGTATATATATATCGTCGACGAGAACATAGTGGTGGAAATAAATAATTTCCACGACGACGATGATATAGTTGACGACCAATATAGTTTCGAAGACGATAGAGTCGACGACAACATTGTTGAAGACGATTTTTGGTCGACGACAGTGTTGCTGAAGACGATTTTTGGTCGACGACAGTCGACACAGTCGACGGCAATATAGTCGACGGCTTTGATATTCGAGACGGCAATCGCGGTCGGCGACAAAACAGTCGACTTAGCATAGTTGACGCCGATCTAGTCTACAGAATGCAGTCGACGGCAGCGTAGTCGACGATGATTAAGTCAGTGACGGTGACGGCGACGACGCCTTGATGCTGTGATGCGCGTTCCGAAGAAAAGGGTGGCCACCGCCACCGCTGCCGGCGGTAAGAGTAACAGCAATATAGTTGCGGTGACGGCAGCGGCATTGGCGACAAAAATACGGTCGAGGACGATAGGGTCGACGGCAATTGACACAGTCTACGACATAAGAGAATCGACGATCATTGTACGGCCGGCATAACATAGTTGACAATGATAACGTCGACAATTCATAATTAACAACGATCTACCGGGAATCGGTAAAGGATAGTCGACGGCAGTGTAGTCGACGACGATGACGACGACGACGCCATGATGCTGTGACGCGCGATCCGAACGAAAGGGTGGCCACCGCTGCCATCACCGGGGGCAACGGTGGCGTTGATCAATAGCTGTGGTAACGGTGACGGCATCGGTAACGGTAACGGTAACTGCTACGGTAACGACAACGACGGTTACAGTTACGGAAGCGGTAACTGCTCTTTTTTTTTTCGTTTTTTTCAACCCTCCGGCGGATTGGTATAAATACACCGGTAGCTTTTAAGCTCACCACACTTCCACGTTCAGATGTCGTGTCGTGTGTCAATTTTAACCCATAGCCCGTGTTGCAACAGGAGCAGAGCGGGCCGCTGCTGTTACCGCTGGCGCTTGGGCACGTTGGCCCGACCTGACTAACCCCCGAGAGGAGCGGGTGCGGTGGAGATAGCCACCCGTAAACTGCTACGTATGGTAACAACAACGGCTACGGAAAAGGCGATGATAACCGTAGCTGCAACGGTATGATAGGGGCTACGGTATAACGGCATCGACAATGGCGACGCAGTCAACACGATAAAGACGACGACGCCGTGAAGCGCTGTCCGATCAATCGATGGGGAATAATTATGATGTTGCCGTGGCATACCATCCGGCCAAATGCGGGGGGCATCGGGGACCGAATCGAGAATAATCCCTCGTTTTTGTCGTGGGAGAGAAATAGGCGTGCTGAATCATATTTCGATGGGTTTCGAAGCATTGACCTCTCTCGATGAGATGATGCAACAACGTGACAAGTCTTTGGTTTGTTGGCAGATCCGCCCCCGCAGCGCAGTCGTTCTTCCCCACCGCCTGTCTGCTCGTCTTCTCTCGAGATGCCAGCTCCCCGGCGCGCGTCGCGTGCTCAAGAGGATGCCATCTCTTATGAGCCTCGGCTGTAAGAATTTCGGGGCTCGTCTTCTCACGATATTCCTAAGAGTTTTAACCCCTCAGGTTTTCCTTCTGCATTAAATCTCAAGACCCGCAAAAACAAAATTGACCCTCTTTTCTTCACCCCCCGTTTCGCAGCTCGTTACACATTTATCAGGCGCGACCCTCGAAGAACGCGCAAGAAACGACGGGGCGTTGGTGGGGTGGCTGGGCCGTAGACGTGTAGCTTGCGCCGAGGCCCACCTCCCCTCGTGCCGTGTGTGACGAGCGGCACGAAATCGCTGGAATGGCCGTGTTTTGGTCAAAGCGATGCCCCGCCTGGTATGAGGCGAGTAGCTCATACAGACGACAAAAGCGGCAACTACCGCTGCTGCTGTTGTTGTTGCTGCTGCTGCTGCACCCACGACGTATAAAAACCAGACAACGGATCGACACAAAGTGTTCTTTTGGCGCCTTTTCACTGGGCGTGCCTGACTCAGCGCAGTAGTTCCGTTTCTTCACATCGAGCGCTCTGTCGCTGTGAGAGGGTAGAAAGCCAGGGACGGCGCAGCCCAGCCACCATCAGGAACAGATCGCTTCCTCTCCGTCTCCACCAGTATCACAGCAGCATCAGCATTGGCTGATTAATAGTCATGTTTTTTGTCTTAAAGGAGAAGACAGGTATACAGGTTCATTGCGAACGCGATCTTTGTCGCTTGTGTGCCATCTTTCCCTCGTACGGTAGCAGTGTATGATAGTGCAATACAGGAGTAGTACTGCCTCTACTGAGAGATCATTCGAGCACAGGACAAGGCATCACGCCCCCCCCCTTCCCCCCCTGCCGCCCCCTCCTCCGTCTCAAAAGGAATGCGTGGCCAATGGTACAAATCACCAAGGCAAGCAACAACCGAGTACGCTTCCGATCACCCTCCTCCCGCGCCCCCCCCCCCCCCCCCTCCCCTAAATGAGGGTCATCGCTTGGGTTCCATATCCAAATCTTCCGCGTTCAGCCCCCAGCCTAACATATTCCGCGGCACCCCTACACGGCTAGATATGCCACGGATTAACTCCGGTCCAGACTCCCCCCCGCTGCCATCACTGCCGCCTGCAACCAAGCTTCTTCCCAGCACGACTGCATCGTAGCCCTCGTCTGAGAGCGCGGCGGCCTTTTCCACGCTGTCGATCCCGCCCGATGCAATCGTCAAAATCTGCGTGGGAGGGGGAATGGGAGGGGGGGGGGGGTGGGGGATAGCGAGCGGGAGGGGGTGGGGGGGGGTAGGGGAGGGAGGCGTGATTAGAGGGGGGGTAGAGGGAGAGGCGGAGGAGGGGGGGATATGGGGCAGGAGGCGAGGGGGGTGGGGAGGGAGCGCGGTGGCGGCGCCGTTGGGGGTGATAAGGACCATACGGCACACCATGCGAAAAAGATGGTGAAAAACACGGGGGGGCGGGGTGAGGAGGGGGGGAGGCGAGAGGGCGGCGGAGTTGGGAGGGGGGGAGGGCCACTGGGGGTATGAAAGGGGACATAGACTACCACGCGCGAGGGAGGTTGGAGATGACTGGGGGGTGGGGTAGGGGTTGGGGTAGGTTGGGGATACAAACGGCGACAGGGTATACCATCGCAAAATAATGGTTGGAGCTAGAGCAGCTAGGGGAGAATTAGCGGTTCTAGGGGGGGGGGGGGGGCGTTGGGGAGGGGCGATTGCGGGTATGCACACATTTTAGTTCTTCTGCTCCGCTCATGAAGGCGCGACAAGTAAAAGAACAAATGTAAAAATAAAAATAAAAAGTATCTCGCTCTCGCCTGGTCCGGTATCATGTTGCGCAAGGCGAGCGCCTGCTTCGGGTAGAGCTTGCCCGTGATGCGGTCCCAGTTGTTGACCATGATCACGCTCGCCCCGTGCTCAAGGGCCTTCTCGCACTCCTACATCGCGCGGTAACGTGTCGCCGTGGAAAAGGTCCAAGATGGTGAAACGACGAAACATTGACGGAACGAAAAAAAGCCCGGTGAAAGAGTCACCCCACGGTAGGGGTTGCAGGTTTTGGGCCAAAGGTTTCTGACCAATTGAGTTCTTCAAGTGAGGAACTACCAGTTAGTTAGGATGAAAATTGTACTTTTTTATTCGTTTTAGGACTATATAGCGCATACGAGTACCTGTCGGGTCGCACGAACGAATTTCTTCCAAGTATTGTATTGGTTGAGATATTGAGCTCCTAACGTGAGGGGTTCAGGAACTTTTGGTGCACCCCTACTATGGGATGGCTCGAAACAGCAAAAACAAGAAAAAATAAAACGATAATAATTGACGACGTGGTGATGCATTGAAAAAGCTCGTACGTACGAAAAAGCAGATAAAAACGGTGAAAATTGCTGTTGTTGTGTTGTTGTTGTCTTCACATTAAATCGTCCTTTCTACCCAGCTTCATCAGCACGCCCAGTGTCCGTCCTGATTCCTTATCCTAGAGATATACTGATCCTGTGGTCACAGACTGAGAGACAGAGGAAGACCAAAAAATAAAAAATAATCGCAAATTCAAGAGCCAAGCAAGTGAAATGCCAGCGTACCGGGCACGATAACACAACAACACAAGCAAGACCAGAAATAATAAGAACAAAAAGAAAGTAAAACCTAAAACCGACAATCTGAAATTGAACATAATACAAACGACAGTGTGAGGCGCGAAAACCCTGGGCGAAAACAAAAGAGAGAGGGGCAAAAAAAAAGGGGTCAGTTGCAAGTGACAAAAAAAGGGGGGGGGGGGAAGAAACGCCTTTTCGTAAAAAAAGGGGTTGAGGAAGGAACGGAGGGAGGTAGGGAGGGGAGTAGGGGGGTTTATGGAGTCATAGCCAGAACGTTTATTGCAACGATGGTCTCCGCTTCGATAATTTCTTTTGACTCAAAGGGGAAAAACAACAAAGGGAGACGAATAAAGGGGGAGGATTTATTTTTGCCAAAATAAGAGGGTGGGGGGGGGGTGTACGCATGTCACGCATGGCCGTGATCGTATGACCACAGACCCTCGCATCCCAACAATGCCGAGACGGAGCATGTCGGGTTTTCACCGACCAGGCGTGGAAAGGGGGGGGGGGGGGGTGTACTCGATAGGAGAGATGTACTCGATCTCATGTATGGCCGTAGTCGTAGGGGGGGGGGCTACTCACAGCCGGAGTGTGCACTTCAACTATAGCCTCCGTTCCCATGATCGTGGCGGTGTCCATGAAGTCTCTCAGGGCCGGGCCCAACTGCGGCGGTCGGTAGACGCAACCAGTAGACGCGGGGGATGGGGTTAGGGGGGGGTTGGGGAGGGTAGGTGGTTTGGGGTTTGATTTGGGGTTTGATTTGGGGGGTTTAGGATTTTGTGGGGTCAGACCTATGCGGCAAGAAAAACAAACGAAAACATCGTTCACTGCAGCGGTCGGTAGACGGAAACAGAGGCGTTCTTCGACAGAGGTTCACCCTAAATTTTCTGAGGCTCCTCACTTAAGGAGCCCCATACCTCACCCGAAAACTGACTTCAGCAAAAAATCAAATTGCATCGCGGCGAACAATCCCATGGCCCGAGTCTAAAAACCTTTTTTTTTTTGTCGAAATCAAGATTGGCCTTCCGACGACTTGGGCTCAAGGAACCCCGTCTTTTAGGAAAAATAACAGCGGAAACGTTCTACCTCTATCGTAGAACGGGTCAACAACAGACGCGGGGAGGCGCGATAACGCGCGGCGGCGGGGGGGGTGTACTCATACTATGCATGGTCATGGTCGTATAGGCCCTCGCATCCCTTCAATGCCGGGGTGAACCATGTCGGGTTTTCACCGACAAGGCAGACATTGCTTGGACCAAGCGCCAAGCGCCGTGAGGTGTTCGGCGAGTCGCATGCACGGTGGGCTGCATCCTGCTTATAATCGCTTGTGAGGCGGACTTGGGCACCTTGAGCGTACTTTCTGGCATATGGATGACGTCGTTGAATTAAGTCACTTGTTTTCAGAAGCGACCACTCCCAGAGACAGCAATGAGTATACAATGTAGCCGCCTCACGGGTGCCTGACCATATACACATTTCCTGACCATTTACACACTACCAGGTACGCAATACGACTATTCCTATTGTGCAGAGTTAACGTTCTCCCCCCCCCACACAAGATTATTTAACTCGACTACAAGCCATGGCAACCGCCAGATTCAAATTTAGGGTACCCTGATTGTCCAGCTCACGAAGTGATTGGCGTGTTTTAACGCGTCATTGCTAACCAACGCCAATCCAACCTCTATATATCTGGTATACGATGTTTTTACGGTGGGGGGTTATAAGCAGTTCGGGATTTTCTGTTGGGGGTTGGGGATAGAGGGGCGTACGAGGCGAGAGGGTGGGGAGGGGTCAGCCACCCGGCCAGCCCCCACACACTCACTCCACATGCATCCAATACCGAAACGACCAACCATAACCTTGAGCATAGGGACAGGGAAATCACCTGCTGCGAAAAGGAGGAGACTGCGGAGCAATGCCCCCCCCTTCCAGGGGTGGTGCCTTATTATTTCCCGAGCTCCTCACGTCAGGAGGCGCTCAACATCTCACCCGAAGTATGACTTCGAAGAAGTTTTGTTCTCGCGACCCGACCAACATTTATATGAGCTACAGTTAGTGTGATACCCCTACAGTGAATAAAAATACCGGGAATACTAGTAAAATGATCACATGCTTTAACCGGTATGAAATAGTCGCTCACTTGAGGAGCTCAAGCGGCAGGAAAGTAGGGCTCAAGACACGCAAAAAAAAAACACGACGCGCGCGAAACCCGTGCCGTTGGGACGGGATCTGCGGTGCTGGTTGTACGGTGTAGCATGCGCGCGCAAAACACACCCGTGCACGCGCGCAAGCGTTGCAATGCTCACGGCCTGTTCGTTGCCATGCCAAGGCCGTTCGTTCGCTCGTTATCGTGATGATAGTTGTACGTACTGTGGTTTACCCCTTAGGCCACTTGTTATGCAGTCGGATTTGCAGTCAGTTGGAAATGGTGCTATCGGCACGTTCGCACGAGCTTTTGCCCCAAAAATGTGCGAAACTGCTGTTTCTTGCCTCAGAAAGACTTGGACGTTTCTCCAAGACCTATCTAGAGCTGTTTTCCGCTTCTCCAGGTGGCCAGCTGCAGGAAATCACCTCCGGTACTTTTCCGATCCAACTGGGTCAAATACGATTACAATCCCAGATTGGATCGGAAAAAACAATTCCGATCCATCCCATCGGGGATTGTAATCGTGTTTGACCCAGTTGGATCGGAAAAGTACCACGTGAAAAGTACCGAAGGTGATTTCCTGCAACTGGGCGCATGGAGAAGCGGGAAACAGCTCTAGATAGGTCTTGGAGTAAAGTCCAAGTCATTCTGAGGCGAGAAACAGCAGGTTCGCACATTTTCGGGGCAAAACCTCTTGCGAACGTGCCGATAACACCATTTCCAACTGACTGCAAATCCGACTGCATAAGAAGTGGCCTTACTCGAAAACTATGGTTGACGGACACCACGACGTACGAGACAAAACGTACCAGCCCCGCAACCCTAGCCCCAACCGAATCAGGATTCACTGGTTGACCAATCATATGCTTGCTATGTTGACCCTGGACAATGTCCGACCGGGAGTGTATTTGTACGCAATAAAGTAGGACTGTGTTTTTATGGCGGGCGATCCGGAAAAAAAAAAAACTCAGTGAATCGACTTTTGCGTGGACGGCTGACGCTGAAGGCTCATTTCATACGTGCGTGATAGTATTCAGGTCTCCGAACAAGTGGTAGGCTCTACCGTATCTTTTCGTCAGGGCTACATGTCGGATCGTCCCATCGCCCCTCTGACCTCACCACGCAGGCGATGAGCACCGTGGCCGCGGCCCCCTTTTCAAGCGCCTGCGCCATCTGCATCGGGTGAACGATGATGTCCTTCATGATCACGGGCGGTGGCGTTTTTCCCAGCTTCTTGAAGTGCGCCTGTTATGGGCGGGGGGGGGGGGGGGGGGGGGGTGAAGCACGGGTGGGGGTAAGCTAAGCAGTCATTAAAACAGTAGACGGTTGCCGAAAGAGGGAATAGAGCGGGTGGCAACGAGAGCTGATGGTGGTGATGGTGGTGGTGGTGGTGGTGGTGGTGGTGGTGGTAGTGGCGGTGATTGTTGATTGCTGTTGTTGGTGGCGTCTGCGTTGCTGTTATTGTGGTGGTAGCAATTGTGGTGGTTGTGATTTGGTGGTGGCGGCGGTGGTGGTGGCGGAAGCGGTGATGGTGGTGGTGGCGATAGTGGTGGTGTTGGCAGGAGGGGCAACCACAAACATGAGCCAACGCCTATTGAATACGTTTGTGGTGGAAGGCTGATAGCGGCTGGTCAATGCTGAGCCTGCTGTGGGAGCGGCACGGGGTCAATTCTGACAGGAGCGCTAAGCGAGACAAGTCCAGAAAGGCCACTCAACCAATGCAACGCCGCCACCACCACCACCATCACCACCACCACCACCGCCACCTCGCGATGACGCATTCGAGCGCAAGAGACAGGCATAGCCTACGCATAAAGACTGCTGTAGGTATGCCCCCCCCCATGGGAAAGGTGTGTTTAAGCGAAGACAGGCTTACACAATGCCAAAACTACTCACGACCGACAACAAACTAACACCCCGCACCCGCCCCTCCCCTTACTATCTCCCGCAAAAAAGTATACCCTGGTACCAAATAGGGGATCGCGGGTTGACCCCTTGATTGACCACCCGCTACACTAAAAACAGTACATTAAGACCGAACGAGGTCTTACGTCCCAAAGAGACCGGGTCTCCTATAACAGCGTATTTTCTCGAACGAAAGCTGTGCGTGGGTTAGAGGCAGGCCTAAATCACCTTCTGCAAAGTGTGGCCTATTAGTTAGCTCCCCGCGCCTATGTACCCTTCGAGCTGGCCGTCTGTCTATCGTTGCGGCGGCGGGTCTCGAGCTCTCACCACGACGTCATCGAGGTCGGAGAGGCGTCCCCCCCAAGCGGGCCCGTCCGTGTTGACCATCAGCACCTTAGCGCCGGCGCCGTGCAGCTTCATCCGCGTACCATACCGTGCCGAAACCGTACCATATCGTATTTTCCATATCGTACATTACCGTGACCGTAACCGTAGCGAATTGTACCGTAAATTACCGTATGGTCGTATTTTCCATAGCGTACATTACCGTGACCGTAACCGTAGCGAATTGTACCGTAAATTACCGTATGATATCGTATTGTGCCGCATGGTAAGGATATCATACGGTACCGTTACGGTACCGCATTTTACCGCATCGCATCCACCGTATCGTACCGCGTCATGCCATACCACCGTATCGTACCGAGCCATGCCATACCGTACCGAGACATACCGCACCATATCGTACGAAACGTAACCGTACCGCATATTTTTGTATCGCGCCGCGCCATGCCGTATTGTAACGTACCGTATCGTATCGTTGCATCGTATCGTACCGCAACGTACGGTATCATATTGCACCGCATCGTAGTGCATCATATTGTACCGCACCGCACCGTAGCGTAACGTATCGTACCGCAACACACCGTACCGTATTGTGTCATATCGTGCGTACCGACATCGTATCGTACCGCACGGTACCGTACGGTGACGGCATATGTGTTGGCGGATGAGCGCGCGCGGCGACGATGACGCCAAAAACAAGGGAGGAACAAGAAGACGGAGATGAACGAGGAGGAGGGGGAGGAGGAAGAGGTGGACATAATCAGAAGTAAACGCAACGAGGAGGAAGCAACGGAGAAAAATTAAAGGTGAAAAATAACGAGGAGGAAGATGCTAAAGTTAGAAGCACGTAAATATAACCAGAAGGACGTGAAGAAGAAAAGAAAAAAGAAATTGAGGAACGTGGTGCGATAATGCGAAGGAAACAAGAAGAAAACAGGGGGGAAACTGAGAAGAAAAATACTCGGATGGTGGAAAGTCCGCCATGTTGAAACGCGACACGTCTCCGTTTCGAAGACAGTGAACGGGGAGTGGGAGGGGAGAACGAAAACTCCTCAGGATGTTTGCACCTGCAGCAGGCGAGGCTGTTTCAGGTTTGAGGGAAGGAGACGCTGAGGGGCAGGATACCCCAGGAATTTGAACTTGTAGCAGGCGGGGCAGTTTTAGGGGGGGGGACCGTTGTTCGGATTAGTCATGATCACACTCGTGTCGCACACTCGCACTACGCTGTCCGCGACAGAGCCGGCTCACAATCACCAGCGCGTGCACCCTGGGCTAGGGATCGACGATCGACGAACCGCACCAAAACGGTTGTTGTATATACGTATGCGGGGTAACTTAAGCGCTGCTGGCAAACTCGGGAGGGGCTTCAAACCCAGCCCCCTGTAGCCAATACCGCGTGATCGCAACCTGTAAAACACCCGGTGTATACGTACCCAGTCTCAATACCCTCTTTACTTCGTACACCCTGAATACCCCGCCTATATACAAACCCCGTACTACACCCCACCTACTGCTGTATACCTTGTACCCTGTTTATGCACCCTGTTTATTCCCTGTTCATATACACCTTTCCCTACATCCTGCCTATGACACCTTCCCTCTGCACCCTATGGATACCCCGCGCCCACGCTCACCTGAGACGCCCACGCCGCCGCGTCGTCGAAGGCGTTGACGTCGGGGGGTAGCCCCGCCGACGTCGGGGAGCGGCGCTTCATGTCGGCGATGACCACGGTCATGTGGTCATCGTCCTGGCCCTTGTTCCTCCGGAGGGCGCTGCGGAGCGCGTAGCAGCTCTCGCTCGCACCGAAGGAGAGACGCATCTGCACAAAAGGCCACGCCGTGGGATGGATAATGATTTCGGGATTGGTTCGGGTTGGGATTATTGGGGTTTATTTGGGACTATTCTCTGGGAGCGTTTGTTTTTTGACGACGGAACTTGCACCGTTGTGTGTGCGCACCGGTACACAGCGCGCACGATAACGCGCCCTAATCTGTCTTGAAAGGAAGAGTCAAGTACATGTTCAGGTGTTTTGGATATCTAGTTAAGAGTAGAAAGAACGGCACAAGCACACACTTACGGGCACCACGATGCACAGCACCCGTGGCATGGCACCAGCTACCAGGGCAGTCGGCAAGGCGACGCAGGCTTCACCTTGCTTGCACCAAGATGCTCTATCTGCTGTACACTGCAAAAATCAACCCACACGGATTCCAAGTACTTTGTGCCCAAACTTGTGGACGCAGTTCTAAAAGGGGACTTACAGGTACCTCGTGCGACATACGACATAATATCCATGCTCGTACGAGGTACGAGCTGGTACACAACCAAGAGTACCATATACCAGGTAGTGCGTATCATACCAAAGGCACGAGAGCACCGATACACCCAAGATAATACACCCCCCCTGGGACGATTTTCAGAGCCGTTTTTCTCCCAAACGAAGGGCGCGCCCGCAACAAAGACATGGTCTTTTGGCAAGATGTCGTTGATATCTTTCTATAGACGCATCGAGATCTTTCCATAGACGCATCACTCGGCGTCTACACTCTCCCACCCCGCGTGCTCGAGAATACCCGCTTGGAAACCCGTTCGAGGGGGAGTGCTGTCTGCGTGTTACCTGGTACCTGGCACTCGGTACCAGCAGGTCGTGGCCATCATCATCATCGTGACCATCATCAGTCGTGGTCTATCGAGTGCCGCTGTCGGGACTCTGTTGCTGTCGGGACTCTGTTACAGAACGAGCAGCATGCGTAGAGCTTCGTTCGCGTTTGCGTCTCGTTTGCGCTTGCCTGGAGCCTGTCGTCGGTGGCCGTGTGCGCGGCCAGCAGTTGCTTCGTCTCGTGCTGCTTCCTCTGGACGATCGCTCTCAGCTCGTCGTTCGGGTTGTACGCGGCCATCATCATCGTCGTCCTCGTCCGCTTCCTTCGTCCCCCTGCTCCTATTCGCAGTCGTTCTACCCCTTCCAATTGGCCCAAGAAGCCTCCGCTGTTGCCTCCAGCGCTGCTGATGCTGCTGCTGACGCTGCAGGTGCGGCTACTGCACCTAAGGCCACTACATGTTACCAGCATTTGCGGTGCTGCTGCAGCTGTTGTAGTTGCTGCTGTTGAAGCAAGGTTAACCACCATTCCAGTCACCGGGAGACAGTGCATCAAACATGACGAGACCACGGCGAAAGAAACAGCGGCGATGATCGCCTTGGTGTCCGGTCTTCTTGGACCCAGCGGCATAGGCATCGTCGTTCTTGTGGTATTTCTCCTGACTCTCCAAACGCCGTAGATCGTGAAACGTAGTTTAAACCAGAGTTCATTGTTTTCCTGGAGGCGTGTTTTAGAAGGGACAAATTGTGAAAAAAAACATCTGCTGGCCCCAAGGAGCGGCCGCAGGTTGTGTTCAGGCTCCTGGTCTTTCTCGAAAGGGGCGCTTAAATCAGTGCCGGCTGACAAAACCTCTGCCAGGCATCGAAGCACACCATCCGCAAGAAAAAAAAACAAGGTCAAAGTAGCAAATGCTGAAAAATGGATCAAGCAGGAAGTAATGACATTGAAGCTGCTGGAAACAACGTTTCCCCTTCGGAACACGAAGTATCTCCGGCAATGCAATCGGGGCACGGCTCCGCTGCCGGTCCTGAAGTTGCTGCGGTTGCTTCCGCACTGGCCACGGTGGACTTACCCCTCCTCGCCCTGAGGGACGCCTGTCTTGCGATGCCCCAGCAGCCGTCCGCAACGGCCCCACCTCGCCCCAGCGACACTCCGTACTGGTGGAACGCTCTCCTGGAAGTCCTGCTGCGAGAGGACCGAGGACTAATAGCAGCAGGACCGTCAGGATACCCTGCTAGGAGCGCTGCTGCAACAGCAACCGGCGCTGCTACTGCTGCTAATAGTAGTAGTGCTTCGTCAGCCAGCACTCCTGCTAATGCTTCACCCGCCGGCGCTGCTGCTAGCGCTTCAGCAGCAAGCACTACCGCCGCTACTGCTGCTGACAGCGCCGCCGCCGCCGCCGCTGTTACTGCTGCTGCTGCATCGGCCGCGGCCAGGGTTACAGCAGCCCGAGCTGCCGAAGCCGAAGCCAGCGCATTTCACCGCGGTGGTGGCGGCACCGCCCCCTCCCGCGGCCGCGGCCTCGCCATCGAGTCCAAGCTTGGCGACGGTCAAGTCTTCCCGGTGCTAACGCGGCTCTTCTGTGCGGACGAGTTGCTCGCCCCCGGCGGCTATCATGGTGGCAGCAGTGGCAGTGGCGGCAGCAGCAACCCGAACGCGGCAGCAGCGGCGGAGGCCGTAGCGGCGGCGGAGGCGGCGGCGGCGGCGGCGGCGGTGGCGGCGGCTGGCGTTATTGACGGCGACGGAGCCGGTGCTCGGGCGCAGCAGCAGCAGCAACGGCAGCAGCAGCAGCAGCGGCAGCGACAGCAGGAGAAGTTTCGCTCGATCACGACGATGGCCGGCATGAAGTCCCTGCTGCCCGAGGTGCCGAGACGGGTCTGCCAGTACGCTTTCCGCAAGAACGACATCGTGTGGATTTGCAAGGTTTGCCAGGCCGACGAGACGTGTGTTCTGTGCAACGACTGCTTCCGGAGCAGCGACCACAAGGGCCACGAGGTCTACTTCTACCATGCTCAGGTGTGTGTGGGGGGTGTTGGGTGTTGGGTGTTGGGTTGGGTGTTGGGTGTTGCGTCTTGTGTTTTGTGCGTGTTGTATGCTGGGTTTTGTGTGTGTTGAGTGTTAGTGTTGTTGTGTTGCTGTGTTGCATGTTCTTATTGTATTGTGTGGGGGGTGTTGCGTTCTGAATGCGCTGCGGCACGTTGCGTGTGTATTACTGCGGTGTACCTGGTAGGGCTGTCTGCATTCCTCAGGGTGTATCTTGGTGTGTCCATAGGTTTGTCTTCCCCATGGGTGGCCCTCGGGCGGCTACTCGTACTGTTTATACAGTGGTGCACTGCTGTACATAGAGCTATTGTCTATATAAACAAAACTATAAATTCGTTTTCTCTGGTCGGTCGCCGTGGGGGCGTTTCGGTGGTCTTTCGCAAAATTGTCAACCCTTATTCGCGAGAGCTTTGTACTATTCGCGAGTGGAGGGACTTTTCGGGAACAGATTCGACAGGACTGCCGTTGATCTCAGCTGCCTTGGCCCGAAGAGACCGGCTATAAGACGGCATACACACGATAGTAGACCGATTTTTTTTTCTATTTTGTTCCGGAATAGTTTCAACACAGGACTACGACGCGGGTCATTGGATTATTTGCGTGCGTGGACACATGTAGACAGCGTACGACGGGCGTCACGCTGGTGCTGCCTCTTCGTATACCGCTTGGCCAGTTGGCCTCCTGCTGGCGTTGCTCCTGCTCGTGCCGCTCCTGCTCGTGCCGCTCGTGCTCGTGCCGCTCCTTCTGGTGCCGCTCCTGCTGGTGCTGCTTTTGCTTTCGCTGCTTCTGTTGGTACCGGGTGCTCCTCCCGCTAGTGCTGCTCCTGCCTCGTAGATGGCATCGCCTGCTCCTGGTGGTGCTGCTTCTACAGAGTGGACTGCACTTTTTCCTGCTGCCGATATTAAAGGTTCTGCCTTCAATACACCTCTGCCTCGGCCTCTTCTGGCGGACCTTGGAAGCCCATTTCGAACATAATCCCCCTGTCCAAGTCAGTGCTCAATCCCACTGTAAAGTGCAACCGCTGCATCTCCCAGCTATATGATGGAGACCAAACTTTGGAGGCAAGGTCGATTTTGCGACCGGCGACCACGACACCTGCCCCGGCAGCGGGATAATCTTGAAGTGGCCCAAAGACTGTGAATTATGCGCCAGGCATATCGACGTCCGCACCGTGTCCTTCACGCTCGAGACAGGAGGTGGCGGTGAGTTGTGTTCTGTGCTTCTCTGTTGCTGTTGTTGTTGGTGGTGTTGCTGTGTGCTACCTATTTATACCGCCGCGGCTGCTGCTGCTGTTGTTGTTGTTGTTGTTGTTGTTGTTGTTGTTGTTGTTGTTGTTGTTGTTGTTGTTGTTGTTGTTGTTGTTGTTGTTGTTTGTCGCCTACGTCTACCGCCGCGGCTGCTGTTGTTGTTGAGTTTTTTCCACACTACTTGCAATTTTTGGTATTAATATACGAGAACACGACTTGGTGGCGCAGCCCATTGCTGCTGCTACTGCTGCTGCACCTTTTCCTGATGTTGTTACCCTGCGCGCCTACCGCCCCTGATGCTGCTTTTCTCGTTTCAGGTTGGTTTATGTAGTTCGCGTTGTTGCTGTTGTAGGGGCCTTTGAGTCAGTATCTACTGCCGCTGCTGCTGCTGCTGTTTGTGTTGTTGTTGACGTTGCTGTTCCCGCATGTTCGACCTCCAGGACTGAATCTACAACCAAGATGTTTTTGCCTCCGTGTTTTTATAGTACGCGTATGCGCTGATGTTGCCGCTGCTGCTGCCGTTGTTCTGTACAGCCTGCGTTCCTTTCCACACCGAGGCAGGTGTCTACCTTCGCTGTTGCTGCTGTTGTTTACCTGGTATGCTGTTGGTGGTGGTGCTGTTGCTGTTCCCGCACGTAGTCGACCTTTAACACTAAATCCAAGACAAAAACGTACTAATAATGTCATTTGTTTATGCGCTATTAATACTGCGCCTACTGCCATTTGCTTTTGTGCTGCTGCTGCCGCTGCTACTGCCGTTGTTGTTTACAGCCTGCGTTCGTTTCCCCAACAGCAGTGTCTACCGCCGCTGCTGCTGTTGTTGTTGTTGTTGTTGTCGTTGTTGCTGTGTTCCCGCACGCGATAACACGAACTGGTGGCGCAGCCTATTGCTGCTGCTGCTACTACTGCTGTTGCTGCGTTTCCTGCTGCTATAACCCCGCGCGCCTATCGTCCCTGATGCTGATTTTGTTGTGTACGCAGACGTCGTTTGCGTAGTTGCTGTTGTTCACGGCTTTGAGTCAGTGTCTGCCGCCGCTGCTGCTGCAGCTGTTGTCTATGTTGTTGTTGTTGGCGTGGTTGTTGCTGTTCCCGCATGTTTTCGACCTTCAGCACTAAATACAAGACACAAATACATACCAGGTACTACAGCAGTACGTATAACCAAAAACAAATGCCCATATTTTTTTTCTGGATTTGATACGAGCTCACACCGAGACAGGGGTATAGTACGCGTACTGCCTTTTGTATATGCGCTGCTGATGCCGTTGTTTTTGTTTTGCACACTATAACCAACTTTTTTTTCCGAACAGCTGCCGTTGTTGTTTACAGCCTGTGTTTCTTTCCACACCGAGACAGTTGCCTACCGCCGCTGCTGCTGTTGTTCCGAAACGATAACAGACAGGCGTTGAGTACGCTAACACGTTTCCATGTTTTATGCTGCTGCCGACTCTGCCGTCGCCGTCTCTGCCGTGAGAAAAGACGTGAGGGTTTGCCAACATCATTCATCGCATCCCATTCCTATTTACCATTTTCGTGCTTTCTGCCTCTACAGCGCACGCCAACGCGTATTTTCTAAACTGTTTATAAAGGTGTCTTTGCCAAAATCAGGTATACCTGGCCACTTTCGGCCAAAATCAGTTACACTATAAAAACAAGTACAAAACACACCCCAGGAGCCCTGCTATTGTCCAGGCTGACATCGTAACTGATTTTGGCTCGAAAAGGCCAACTTATACCTGTTTGTTTCTACTCTCTCTAGCTTTCAACTGATTTTGGCCAACTTTGAACCAATCAGAGGGGCCACATACGTACACTGCTGTTTCTCTCCGTATGTGCCTGCCCTCCCTCGGTTGAAATTATTCTGCATTACGCAACGTATAAGCTCTGTACTCGCACGTACACGTTGTACGTCAAAGTACGTATCTACATAAATATGCATACATGAGTATGCTGGTTTCACTTTTTTTCTTCTTTGGGGTGTGCGACGTGCTTCGGTTATTGAATAATTGTTGTGTCCTACTGCCGCTGCTTTGTTGTTTTCTATGGTCACAGCGGTCCGTACATCACCATGGTCTTTTATCTGCACCACCCCGCGTCGAGTTTGTCTCAGGTTTGGTACGGCAAGATAATTTAGTGCCGAGCTGGCAGTTCCGCGAGGACGGTTAAGAATATTTAAGCTGTCAACGGGGGGGGGCGCCAGAGTAAATACTCTTCTTGGCGCCCCCGCCGTCGCAGAACAAACGAAGCCTATTAACAGTGACTCTCTGCAGGTCCATGTGAAGCCCGTGGTATCTACACCCTAAAGAAAACTAAACGACTTAGATTTTGGAGGCAATATATGGCACGCTTCTTTTTTCACCCGACTTTCATGGACAGAACACCGCTCGCGGTGCGCATTTTTTACTTGGTTTTAGTATACACCTGATTTTGGCTCAAACGGATCAGGTATAATTGATTTTGGCATTTGCCCTTTTCAAAGGCTTCGTCAGCTAAACTCATACCAAGTAAAATATTTGTATTCAACACGTCTTACATGTCTCCGTTGTGCTGTTGGTTTGTTGTCTGTAATCTATTTTTGCAGGTCCGTAAGGATTGTGTCTACTGCAAAGGAACTATCAAGGACAACGGCATCTTGATCGGCCTGTGCAAGCCCGCCCTGCACTTCTCGGGCTCCAAGCCTCCAGGAAGCTCTTCATCGCCCACGACGAGCAAGTTCAGGGCGAACGCCACGCGAAGTTCGGCAAATAGACTCGGGTGCAACTGGAGAAAAGCGCCGCCAAGCGGGAAGGCGGTGTCGGTCGATCTCCTCGGTTCGGGCTCGGAATGGATCTTCGCACTTTAAGAGTCTGTTCTCGTGTCTATCATGATCTGTCGGTAGAGCATCATACACAGTTGATCTACCTTTGGTCTGCGCCTGGGGTCTGAATATAGAGGTGTTCGCGGGCGTTTGGTTGCAACGTGCGCCTGCGTCTATAATATTTCAATACTTTCAGCAAACATCCGTTGTGCGTGTACTTGCAAGTCTACCAGCGGGTACTTTGAGTTCAAGCGTGGGGAGCGGACTGGTTCATTTTTTTCGGTGGGGGTTTCTTCACGTAAGAAGAGTGTCAGGTTTCGCATCGCTTTCATCACGCTAGTGCCTTGGCGAGTGCCAAGGTCTAACTGACTTTGGTGCATCCTCTCTGGGTGCTGTGGACAACAAAATATCCTGTTTTTTTCAATCTACCTTGGGTGTTTGCCAGGGTGCTAATTCCGTTGATATTAGCGACATTCGCGTTTGCGAGGGAATTTTTGCTACTGCTTACTCCCGTCGCTTCGACTTCTTTGCGTTTCACGACGGCCCCGGGCCCACTCCTACGCTGAAGACGTTTTTCCTTGAGGAATTTCTGTCGTATTAATAGTTGGTTTGGGCGTCCGCCAAAGGTTTCGTTCGTTGTCGAACTGTTAGGTGTCGCAGGACATGTGTCTACTGGCGCTGCGATTCGTCGAGCAAGTGCTTCCTGTCGAAGTTGCATAGCACGCTCATGTCGCCTTCATATCTCATAACAGCTGTAATACATAATTACTACCTGCTTTTTCGGTCATTAGAACTGCTCTCTTGCGTCACCCTCATCTGCATGTTCCACTACTATTTTCCTTATACTAATTCATATTTGGTTGTTAACAGGTGCATTTGAGCTATTGCCCCAACTGCAGCACATACCACTGCAATTGGTGGAATAGTCCAAACCAACCCACCAAATACGTATTTCGGCAAGAGTCTTCTTACACGCTACGCTCATGCCACTCCGAAGGGAAAACTTGTACTTATTAATAGTATGTACGTACGCACCAGTATTTTTTCTGTCTATAGTTTTGTATTCCTGAGTGTCCGAAGTTGTGCATGCTGCTGACGTTGTTGATTGATCTCACATTGTTTGCTCTTTCTGCCACAGCAGTAGTCGAAATGCCACACGCAGCTTGCAATTATCGATCTGGGCAGAAATGTAACGAGCGTTGCTGTATAAATACCAATACCTGGTACCTGGTACATAACAATGCTTACACTTCCGTCCAGAGTGGTCCGAGTTTCGACGAAATTCTCTATCTCACAGCTTAGGTGTCTTTTCTATTTCTGCAAAAATTGACAGATTTTAGTCTATATACCTGGTACGTATTTACATGTTCGTACGAGTCTGCGAGAGAATATGATACTACTGCTGTAGTGCTGTTCTTCGAAGTATTGGGTTTGTCCGAAAAGATGGAATTGCATGTTTCTAATCTCGACCATATACAACAGTCTAATAGCTTATGGTCACGAACGTAAGAAGTACTCCGACAACGGAGACCACGTGCAGGCACGAAAACAAATCAAACGTAAACTCCGGCGGGTCCTCAGCGCGGAACCCAGTTATTAATAGTCTCTCCACCTTTTCGTACGGACACCGAACACCAAAGGAAGAGACGCATAATTTTTTTTCTTTAATGACGTGCGACAAATTCGTGATACACGACACGTGAATCACTACTGGAGCACCTCCTCTCCCCCCCAACCCCCCCGCCCCTAGCGCCCCCCCCTCCCCCCGCCCGCCCTTAACTCACTGAAGCTGTCATTCATGTGCAAGTCTGCCTCACAGGCGTTTTTTTGTTTTTCTTTTTTTTAATTATCACTTTCACTTTCCAGCCTAACTCGTAGGAGGTTTTACCCTCGACGACCTTCTGGACAAGCCGTGATCACAGGTGTCTACCCTTCTCCCCCCCGGTACGTGCCTTCATTTTAGTAGGATGCAGCTCACCCTTCATGCGACTCGCCGAACACCTCACGGCGCTTCGCACCTGGTGCAAGCAATGTATGTCAGGTCGGTGAAAACCTGACTTGTGCTCCGTCCCGGCATTGTCGGGATGCGAGGGTCTATGGTCCTACGACTACGGCTATGCATGATATCGAGTACGCCCCAAATAGATGCACAGATGTGCCCGTGTGGCAAAGCAGTAGAGAGTAGAACTCACATGTTAATAGTAGGAGAATGTGAAATATCTACCAGGTAAGAAGGAACGGGATGCGTTGGAAGAGATGAGGGAAATAGACGAACGTGACATGGAGGAGTTTGATACACTACACACAACCAGAAAACGATCGCTATCCTAGGAGATAGATGGTGGCCATAGGCGGCCAAACAGGAAGGGGATAAGAATGGCAAAAATATATGTATGTAATACATGGAAACATCGTAATGAGCGCCCAATTGTTGGAGGTGTCTCTATTAGGAGTAGGAACGGTGCTCCGTCTCGAAAGGGATGCGTGGTCAATGGTCAAATGACTAAGGCAAGCAACAAATGAGTATGCCTCCCCCCCTCCCCCCCGTCTCTGGAAATGCCTGCAACGAAAATTTAATCAACTCATTAAAGCCGTCATCCATATGCAAGTCTGCGATTCTTAGTAGGATGCAGCTCGCCCTTCATGAGACTCGCCGAACATCTCACGGCGCTTCGCGCTTGGTACAAGCAATGTCTGCCTGGTCGGTGAAAACCCGACGTGCCCCGTCCCGGCATTGTAGAGGTCTATGGTCATACGACTACGGCCATGCATGAGATCGAGTACATCTCTCCTATCCAACCCCCCCCCCCCCCCCCGCCCCCCGCTCCCACCCCCTACGAGCATCCCCGTGATTTTTATGCTGGCACTGAATGAAAGCTTCCATGTATCAAATATCGAGATCGTACGTATGGATTTTTTTTGTTTTTGTTTATCGATATGATACGATGTCGAGTCGATTATCGTTCGATTTCTAATACCGAAAATCGTACCAGGTATCGTTTAATTTTTTTAATCAAAAGTCGTATCGAGTACCAAGTATTTTTTATTTTGTTTTTCGGTATGATATCATATCGAACTCGATTAACTTTCGATATCAAACATCAAATATCGAAAATCGTATCGTTTTTTTTTGCTTATCGGTATCGTGTCGAACTCGACTCCGATATCGGATATTCAACACTAGCAACAATACAAATCGTGCGGTTTCCTTGCCTGGCCGTGTTGTATTAACAGTCCGGTTAATATACTAAATATGTCGCCCCCCCAACTAGGCTAACGAAGCATCGGCAGATGCTGTAACCGTCCCTTTCCGTCGCCAAGTCCGCCCGGAGTACCTGAGGGGTGAAACGTAACTGCGCATACACACCACGTACCACACACTGGGTACCTCGTACGCACAGCATACGCACCATATTCCAGGTGCCTGGTACCACGACGTACCACAGACCACATACCACGTGCCTCGCTACACCACGTACCACATACCATATACCTGGTATCGCTTAGCGGACAGACCACGTATATACCACACACACCGCGCACCAACACGAGGAACTGCCTGTGTGTGATATCTCACATTACTGCTTACCCTGGTACCAGGTACGAGTTACGTAGTAACTCATTTGTTATTCATGTAAACTTTTTTTTGTTTCCCATCTCATCAACAACGAGCTCTTTAGCCTTTAGCTCTGTTCCTCGTCCTTCTCACGCCATAAAACTCAGGTCTCAACTCGCCCTAAATGCAGGACGGGGATGCTACGAATTTCGTGACGGATGTCCTGTCTGATCGGTCGAGGCTGGCCTTTGGGCCTGTTTTTTTTTAAAGAACGCCACCAAAACATGCTGCGCAGCCGCGCGACGCCCCCCCGGCCGACCTCGAGCCCCCCGAAGGGTTAGGTACCAGAGTCACCGGGACGATTTTTTCTCATGACCCAGGACTGATATTATCAAGTATCATATTGGTCTTTCGAGCGTGGTTTTAGCACCCGTCGGTCAGTGGCCAGCATTTTCGTACAAGTACAAACTCACGCTGGAAGTATACTTGCATGCATGTACTCGGACCTATTGCGTCTGCCCTTCACTCCGCACGCCCTCAACCCCCAACCCCCTTCCCCCCCCCTCCCCCCCCCTCCGCGATCGGCCTCCTTCCATGGCTCCTCTATGTGTGTTTGTTGTGTCCCTCGGGACAGGCGGGCGGGTGCTGTGACTGTGGAGACCCTGACGCATGGGATTCTCGCGGCTTCTGCGGCAGGCACGGACTGGACAACCGCGATCCGCTGCAGGAATTGCCCGCAGGTACACTTACCATCCCTACCCCTACCCACCCACCCGACCCTACCCTACCCTACCGCCACCACTGTCTTCCACATCACCCCGTGCTGATGTTTTTTGTTTGTTCTTTCTTCAAGTCGCGCGCTCGGTCTGTGATTTCTCCCATCTCTTGTTTTTTTTGCGGTCTCCGCTTTCCATGATCGCTAGTTTTTTCCGATTTTCGCTTTCTCGGATCTCCGTTTTCTCGATTCTCCGCGTTCATCGATCTCTGTTTTTTTGCATCTCCGGTTTCTCCGATCTCTGTATGTTTCAACGATTTCTCCGATTTTTGTTTTTCTCGGTCTATATGGTGTGTCCGATCGCTGTCTTTTTCGAACTCCGGTTTCTGCGATCTCCGGTTTATCTCATCTCCGTTTCATTCCATCTCCGGTTTCTGCGATTCTATGTTTTAGTTGGATCCCATGGTTTCTTCGTCTCCATTCCTCCGATCTCCGTTTTTTTCAATCTCGGGAAATTCCGACCTCCGGTTTTTCCGATCTCCGGTTTTTCTGATCTCCGAATCTCTTGTTTTTTCCCCCTTTTTTTCACGATGTTTTTGGTGGAACTGCGGTCTTCGACGTCGCCCAGGGCTGATCTCGGCGGGGACTAAGGTGATGGGAGCTGTGCAGGCGTTTTTGCTGGACATGGCTAAAGAGGCGGTGCTTTCCTTCGATCTCTCCCGGCCGTGGGCTACGGAATGCATGATACCGGAGGTAAAAAGAACCAACATAATCTATACCAGTACATACTACCTGGTACTGCTGGAGGGTGTTTGCGAGCATTCCATTTGGTTGGGAGTTATGAAAACATTTTGAAAACCGGCAAAACATGAGGAGCTCTGCTTGGTCACACAGGTGATTCAGAAGTTTGCTTCGTTTTTTTTGCTTAACCGACCCACAGAGCTGCCCAACCCAAGAATACTCTCGTAGGTTGTTTTTTTTTTTGTTCACTTTTTCCTAGGACTGCTCACGGGTCAGGTCAAACCTCGCGGGCCGGGTCGGGTCGAGTCGGGTCGGGCCAGGGTGACTTGGCCAGACCCGTGATATTTTTAACACCTCCTGACCCGACCCGCCCCGCCCCGCCCCGACCCGACCCGACCCGACCCGACCCGACCCGACGCAACCCGACCCGTGTTTGAAGACCTCCTGAACCCGATCCGCGGGTCGGGTCATGACCCGTGAAGAACCCTGACTTTTTCCCACATAAATTAGTGTTTCGTGATTCGGAATTGCTGTGATATGGTAGGAAACAGACCACAAGAAACCCAACCAAGTTCTGCGCATACACCCTACTCGACATCGGACAGATCACGCTCTATGTACTAGATTCACGCATTAGGGCATCCGACGCCACAACCCCCCCCCCCCCCCCCCCTCCGTTCCGTTCCCGTCCCCTCATGGTAACCCCCGTCCCACCCCCCTCTTCCCCGTCCCCCCTCTCTCTCCCTATCTTCCTCCTCCCTACCAACCCAGCCCGCAGCCCGCCCATTTTTTTTCTTCGTTGTCTTTTCTCCCCATGATAACAGCCTCATGGCCCTCCCCTCTCCGCTCCCCACCCCCCCCGTCCGCCTCCTTCCCGAGGTCTGTATAGACCTTGGTTGGCCCCAGCTCCGACCAAATGGTTGAAATGTGGTGGACTTTAAACCCTAACCTGAAACCTAGCCCCGACCACCTGGGAAAATTCTCAGACCGCCTGGGAAAATTCTCAAACCGCCCGGGAAAATTCTCATACTGCCTGGAAAATTGCTCAGACTGCCTGAGAAATTTCTGTGACCGCGTGGGAAATATTCTCATATTGAAGATGTAATGTGTGAGATGTTGGTGTGGAATATCAACACTTTTTTTCGTCGAATCTAGGCCAAGTCGTAAGACACTGCTGTCTTTCCCCTCCCCCTCTACCCCCCCCCTCGCCCCTCTCCCGACTCTCATCCCCTCCCCCTCATGCCCCCCCCCCCTCCTTCTGATGTTGCTGCTACTGCCGCTGCTGCTGCTGCTGCCTCGCGTTTCCTCCGTTCGGTTCGCTTTTTGTTTGTATGTTTTTCTGTCTTTTTTTTTCGGTTTGGTTCGCCCCGATTCTGATTGAATTGTTGTCGATTTGTTTGTTGATTTAATTGATTGATTGATCGATTCCTTCGGTTCGTTGATTGGTGTGTTGACTCATCGGTTGGTTGGTCGGTTGGTTGGTCGGTTTGTTGATTTGATTGATTGGTGGGTTGGTTCGCTGTCTCGGTTGGTTGGTTGGTTGGTTGGTTGGTTGGTTGGTTGGTTGGTTGGTTTGTTTGTTGATCTGTTCGTTGGTGGCGTTGATGGAAGGACAGACGGTTTCAGTGATGATCCACCAGAACATGCTCGGACACCAGGATGTGGCCAACGCGCTGGAGACCGTGGCAAACCTCAATTTATCCAGACGCCACGAGGTATGCGATCAACCGGGGGCTGCTGGGTGGGAGTGGGGGAGTGGGGTGGGAGTGGGATGGGATTGGTTTGGGGGGGTTGGGGGTATGGTGAGGAGGGGGGGGTGTACTCGATAGGAGAGATCTACTCGATCTCATGCATGGCCGTAGTCGTATGACCATAGACCCTCGCATCTCTGCCGGGATGCGAGGAGGGGGGGGGGGGGGGGGTCGGGGGTCGGGGGGAGTAGAGGTGGGCGGCGGGGGGGGGGGAGGGGGATATGAACACACTACCCGAAGAGACCGTATTTTGCAAAAGACACATTGCATGAGAACAACAACGGACAGCAGCAGCATCAACAATAATACATGGCATGACAACAGTACGAACATTAACAGGCATCGCTTATCGCCACAACGACTATTAATACCACCATCACCGCGCCCACCTCAACACCGCCACCTCCAACAATGTTTGGCAGATACGCCTAGATGTTGGAAGAGCCGAGGAGGCGGTGGTGCTGTCGTCCTACACCGGCCGAGCCGTCCCCGCTGACGTCGGCGAAGGCGGTAGCGGTGGAGAAGGGGGAGGAGGAGGAGTAGGAGGAGGAGGAGATGAAGAAGGAAACGCTGCCCAAGGAGAAGGAGGAGGTGGAGAAGGAACTGGGGGAGGAGGAGGCGGAGCGAGAGGGGGGGGCGGAGCGGAGGAGGTGGAGGTGGGGGTGGGGGACGCAGAAATGGAGCGGCTGCTGGGAATTGCGAAGGGCTTGACGAGCCGGGGGCTTCTTATCTCGGTGCGGATGGATAAATGGGTGGATGGATGGGTTGGTGGATGGATGGATGGATGGATGGATGAATGGAGCAATGTGATACAGAAGTTGTCGCGTGGCTCGCTCGCGCGCTCGTTTCTTTTCTTGGCGTCGACGTGGTTTTTTCCCCATACCGTTTTGTTGTTGTCGGTGGTGGTGGTAGTGGTGGTGGTGATGGTATGTACACGAGTGTATAGCTAATTGGTACCTTTTTTTGCCGTCAACAAGAACACAGGACTACATTTAGTACTTCGTATAATTTTAAGTAAAGAGCACTTGATATTTGTTCACAGTGTTCGGTAGCGCTTGGTAGCACTCGGTGGCTCTCGGTAGCATTCGATTCAAAGCAGTCGGTGTGAAGAACAAGCGCTCAGTAGCATTCGGTAGAGAGAAGAGCTAGCGCTCGGCAGCATCCAGTGTATAGTGCTCGGTATCCGTCCTGTCCCATCCCATATCATCCCATCCCACCCCACCCCTCCCCATCCAATCCCAACCCATCTCATATTCCATCACATTTTCCATCTCATATTATCCCCCCCGTCCCGTGACTGACGCCCATGGTGCACCTACCTACCTACGTACCTGCCTATCCTACGTTCGGGGGGGGGGGGGGCAGGTCCGCACAGGCAAGCTCGACGTAATGCTGTCGCGAGCGCTCTGCGTGGTGTTGTGGCTGCAGGTGGTGTCGACTGTCTCGGACGGAACCTGCCGCCTGGTGTGTGAGATGTTCGACGTGCCCACGCTGGTGGCGTTGATGGAGGTGGGGTTCGGTTCTATTCTGTTCGGTTCGGTTCGGTAGATACTGTTTGATAAATTCGGTCCGGTTCGGTACCGTTGGGTTCGGTTGGGTTCGATTCGGTAAATTTCGTACGTCTGGTGGGTTCGGTTGGGTTCGATTCGGTAAATTTCGTATGTCTGGGTTGGGTTTTTTTTTTTTTCGGTTTGGTTCGGTGCAGTTCGGCTCGATTCGGTTGGGTTCGGTAGAGTCGGTGCGGGTCGGCTAGGTTAGGTTTGGGTCGGGTCGTTTCGCTTGTGTCCGGTTCTGTAGTGTTCTCGGTATGGTACGATTCGGTTGGGGTCAGTTTTGGTAGACACGGTTGGGGAGGTTCGGTTCGGTCCGGTTCGGTTGTACAGAAGTAGTGATCTGTATCAAAGCGATTGTGCTCTGCCTCTTGCCTCACTCTGCCCCTGCCTTCTCCCCCTATACCAACGATTTGAAGGCGGACGCGTTCCTCCCGAAGGAGCTGGCGAGCGCACTCCACGACCTCTACCTGACCCTTATGGCCGACCAGCCTTTCAAGACCAGGATCGCGGCCGCCTACGTGCGCGCCCTTCCCGTTGTGACGTCCAGCTATGCCCGGGGAGTGGGTACCGCGGATTACGCGTGAGTTGTCTCCTTGTCCCTGTTTTTGTTGTGGTGTTATATATAGCTCGTCGGGTTTTGTGGAGAGCTGTTTTTTGTTCATGTCGTAAATTTTTGATAGTATTGTTGTGGATAAAATGTTGTAAGGTACCTGGTCATAGTTTAATCTTGCGATTGATAGAATATTGTAATGAACGTATTAAATGTGATAGAAATCGATCATATGTGATACATTACGGAATCACCCCCCCCCCCCCCCCCCGGCCCTGCATAGTGCGAGGGTCTAAGGTCATACGACTACGGCCATGCATAATAATGAGTATCCCACCCAACCCGCCCATGCATGATATCGAGTATCCCTCCCCCCTGGACAAGGTTCCTGGGCCGGGTC
This sequence comes from Nereocystis luetkeana, assembly GCA_031213475.1. Taxonomy (NCBI): domain Eukaryota; class Phaeophyceae; order Laminariales; family Laminariaceae; genus Nereocystis; species Nereocystis luetkeana. The sequence continues at coordinate 10,135,994 of JARUPZ010000004.1, forward strand.
GTCGTGGGGGGTACTGGTACGCGTTCAGATTTATGCGCCCATAGCAGTATTTCTGCTTCGCTACGTGCTCTCAATACTGTCTGCATTAAAATTGAAAATATAACAAAACAGCTATTACGGGGGACCATAGTTAATAGGACCTATGGTGTACATAAAAACCTTAAGTACTTAACCATTTTTACTAACAATGTTTGGTCCTATTAACTATGGTTCCCCGTAATATGAGAATTAAGCTTTCGTCGAATCTCATCTTTGCAAGCAATGTGTGATCCTTCGATCGCGCGTAGTACAAGGTTTGTGTTGGTGGTATCGTAAACTGCCTGACGTACATCGTATGTACTGGCGGTAAAGGCGTCATCACTCTCCCTCTCTTGTAGGGACAGACCGGTCGTGCTTTACGGCACTCGTCGCTGGGTTACCGTTTGGTTCGTCCCGTTAGTGTTATGTCACGTATAATTATAATTGAGGTATATTATTACCGCCGTATTACCGCTGTATTCTCGCTGCGTTACCGCTGTATTTCTGCTGTACTACCGGATGCCAAGGGCATGGCGCAGTTGTTGCTGCCAGGAGGAGGAGGGGGTCCCGTCGTTTTATCGTCGTTGTTGGTGTTGTTGGTGTTCCTGGTGGTGTTGGTGTTGTTGGTGGTGGTGTTGGTGGTGTTGGTGGTGATGGTGGTGGTATTGGTGTTGGTGTTGGTGTTGGTGGTGGTGGTGCCGTTGTTGTTGCTGTTATCATTGCGGGTGCTGTCATCATTGTAATTGCCGCTGTGGTCATCGTCCGTTGTCCCCTTCGTTTGCGTTTGCTTCCGTACCGAGTTCGTACAACAGCCCCCCCCCCCCCCCCCCCTTATCCCCCGCCCTTCTCTCCCCTCTTGCCTGACGTCAAAGCTGACTCAATACTTCTTTTTTTTTGTTCCTGTGAACGCCCTTTCGTCGCCCTTGTTGTTGGCGGTGTTTGTGTTGCGACTGTTGCCGTTTTTGTTGTTTTTTGCTGCTGTTGCTGTTGCTGCTGTTGCTGCCGTTGCTACTGTTGCTTCCGTTTCTGCTGCTGCTGTTACTGCTGCTTCTGCGTCTGCTTCTGCTGCTGGTGCTGCTGCTGGTGCTGCTGCTGCTGCTGCTGGTGCTGATGCTGCCGCTGGTACCACCGCTGATATCCTCATTTTGGGGGGGACGGGGACCGGGGACGTTCTCGCTGCGTATCATGCCCACTTCGTTTTCCTGCTGCTTCGGTGGGCGTGGGGGACGACAGGTTGTACACCCTGAGCGTGCAGTTCCTGAACCGGTCGGCTTTCGTCAAAGCCCTCGTCGAGAAGTACGACTTGCTGCAAATTCTCGCGGAGTGCCTGGTCTCCACGCTGTCCCCCGCGTGCCAAAAGCGGAAAAAGACCCCAGGTAAGAAATGATGGCGGTAAAGCGATAGTGGTAATTTGCAAGATGTGATGGCCTCCGTGGTGGTAAATGTAGAGGTAACGTACGGTACGGTAACAGTGATGGTAGAGGTAGCGGTAACGATGATGGTATTCGTAGAGGTAACGTTAAAGGGAGCGGTGACGGTGACGGTGAATTTAGTGGTCGTAGCGGTAACGATGATGGCAAATGTAGAGGCGACAGTAACGGTGATGGAAGAGTAGAACATCAAATACTTTGCTTTACTCCCAGGTATTGGGAGGATCTGTGCAGGGTAGCCATTGCAGGAGCAGGGGGTGGACGAAGTTAATGACAGTAGTTGAGTTGCTTGAGCTGGTGTGGATTGAGTGGTTTTGCCAACAGAGTGGACACGATATGGAGGCGTTGACGGTGGCTGTAGCGGCGAAAGTAACGGTGAGGGTATCGAGAGATGCAGCGGCAAATGTAGCGGTAAAGATACCGGTGATGCTCAATCTATCAGTGGTGGTAGATGTACCCGTAACCGTAAATTTGACGGCTATATAATGTAACGGTGATAGTGTATGTAGAAGTTAACGGCAGAGGTAGATTTATCGCTAAATATCAGGGCTTTTCACGGGTCGTGACCTGATCCACGGGTCGGGTCATGAAGGTTTCGAAATCTCACGGGTCGGGCAGGGTCGGGTAGTTTCGAGGATTTTTCAACACTCTCGCGGATCCGGTCGGGTCACCCGTACCCAACCCGACCCGACCCGTATGGTTTGATCCGACCCGTAGACAACCCTGGTAAATATACCTGCAAAGGCATCTGGAACGGAGACGGTAGCCGTGATGGTGAGTTGTAGAGATGACGGTACAAGTAGTCGCTCGGTGACGTTGACGGCCATGGTTAGAAGCGAATATACGATGGTAGAAGGTACCGGTAACTGTGATGAGAACTGCATAGGTAACTGAGGTGGTTACGGGGCCAGCCTTATGTCGTTGCGTGTCGGCACTCTTTCGGGTATTGTGTATACCGTGCCTGTCGTATCCAGTACGATGACATGGCATTGCATTGTCTACTCTGAGTACTGCACAACAATGTAGTATCTCTGTGTCGTAGTTTTGTGACCACAGAGTTTGTACCTCTCTATTAATAGGATTGAAGAATCGACTCGGACACTGGTTGTGCTGGATGTCGACGGGTAAAAAAAAACGGATTATTGTGAAGAACACACACACATGTGTTGTGTATATGGTGTATGTGTATGCGTCCTTGTCTGCATGTATGTCCGTGCATGAGTTGTACCTCGGCCTGTATGTGTCTCTCTGCCCCCATGTCTATAGCTGTGTTCGTGTGCACACTCGTGTGTATCCGTGTGGGTGTTGGGTGTATTATGTGTGCTGATGTGGTATGGTGTGTGTTGCTCGTGTGTTTGTGTTCGTTGTGTGTCGTATGTTTTGTGTTGTATATATGTGTTTGGTATGTTTTGTGTGTCTTTTGAGTGTTGTATACGTACGCCGTGACGAGAGAAGAGATCAACATACCCAGGGAACTCATCCGCGATTTTGAGTTACAACAAACTTGCCGTCAAACTGACATTTCCGAGCCCGGCCTGCCGCAGAGAGACAAAGGGGAGACCTCTCCCCCCACCCCCGACGCCTCCTGTATCCCCCCCCCCCCCCGATGCCTCCTCATACAAGTACGACCATGCATACACCCCCTCCCCTCCCTCCTCCCAGAAGGCAGCTATATCCTGAACGCCGCGCACGGAATTCTGGAGCACCGTCGCTACAACCCCATTGTCGCTGACCTGAAGTGCGTGCTGAATATCGAGGGAGTTCCTCAGCGCTTCCTACGGGTGTGTTTCATGAAGTGGATCAAGGTTCTCAGCATGGTGCAGGTAAGGTGGTTGTGGTGGGGGAGGTGGTCGGTGGTGGTTGAGGGAGGGGGGGGGAGTGGCGTTTCGTGTTGGTGTTGTTTGGCGGTAGTGGTGTTTGGTGGTGGTGCTCGTGCTGGTGCTGTTGGTAGTAGCGGTGGTAGCGGTTCCTCTAGTTTGTCGTGGGACAAAGAAACACGCGCGCCCACGTCGGCCGCCGCGCCCCACATAGCTGGCTCGATCGATCTCTCGCGCGCTGGATGGGTTTCGAGCTTGCACTGCTGTGCGTTGGCGCGGTGCGCGGCGCTGCGTTGAAGTGGTCCGCCGCACGGTGCCGTCAGTTCCGCCTACCGATCGGAAAACAAACCGAAACGAAGCGAAGCGAAACAAAACGACCCCCCCCCCCCCAACAGAAGATGCTTGCCACGATAGGGATGCGCCTAGTGTTGCGGAGGCTTTTTGCTTGATTCACCTCAATACCCGCGGTGACCCAAAAAAACGACCTTGAGAAAAAAGAAAAGTGCAACTCGATATTGATAATCCCATGGTCTACTGTAGGTGTTTTGATTGTACCAAACACAAAAGTAATGGTATTACGGCGATAAGGCATGCCTTATTGGTTAGTTCCCCAGTGCCCTTAGGGGATATTGTCGGCCTGAAATATTACCTCGTAAGGAAAAAAATGCTACACCCCTATGTCGCATCAATGAACACGCGTAGTAGAAACAAATAAATGAAATGTGACCCGAATAAGAAACGAAACGAAACGCCCCGACAAGAAATACATTCATTGCAAGTGAAAGCAAAACGCCTACCAGTATAAAACTGCCGCCGCCACTAAACCCGAAAGCAAAAACTAATCAAAGTGTTGTTCTTGCCCCACAGCTAATGGCGCCCCAAGTGAGGCAGCAGCGCACGCACGTGGAGCGGGAGAATCGGGATTGGATAAACGCCTTCAATATCAACATCAGCCTCACGTCGCTCTTCGAGTGAGAAATGACTGGTGGATGGTTTTTATGCCCTCAGACTTTGTTTTTGATTTGCGTGCAGACTCGTTTTGTTTGCGCGCAAGCTTGTTCCGTATGCGCGTAGACATGTTTTGTATGCGCGTAGGCTTGTTACGTATGCTTGTTTTGTATGCTCGTATCTTTGTGTTGTGTGAGCTCAGGCTTGTTTTGTTTACGCGCAGGCTTGTTGTGTACGCATGCGCACAGTTTTGTTTTTGTGGACGCACAGGTTTTGTTTGTGTGCGCGCTGGAATTTTTGTATGTAAGCTGGCTTCTGTTGTGTGGACACAGGTTTGTTTAGTATGCACGCTGGCTTGTATGGTGGATAAAGGAGCGGGTGAGTTGGTGGGGTGGATGGTAAGTAGTGGGCGGGTGAGTGTGTAGGTGGGTGGGTGGGTGGATGTATAAGATGTACTGTACCTGGTGTGTATGGACCTATTTATAGCAGGATTCCACTCAATGTTTCGAATAGTCTGTTCGATTGGCGGTCCCGTGCTCAAGCGTGCCGCTGGAGCTCAAGCATGCTGCTGGAGATGTTTCGACGCCAAGCGGCCGAGATGCAAGCGAGATCATCCATGTTTGGTCGGAACCATGCCACACGTATGTCCACGCCACACCCCACGCCTGCAGAAGGAAGCGTCGGTTTTCGTCGCCTCACCCCCCCCCCGGCACCCCGTCCCCCGTGCTCCACCCAGACCTCGGCACTTGGTTTTGCGATTCCTTGGTCTTCGGTGTGTTTGCGAGCAAGCGCCGCTTAGTGACACGGCGTCCCGCCTTGATGTTCGTAGTGGTGGTTGTGATGGTAGTGTTCGATGATGATGTTGGTGGTGTTGGTTGGTGATATTGATGTTGGGGTTGGTTTTGGTGCCGGTGTCGGTGTTATGTTGGTATTGGCATTGATATTTATCCTTAATCTTGTGTCGTTGTCGATGTCGATGTTGGGGTTGGTGTTGGTGTCGAGGGTTGGTGTTGGCGTTGGTGTCGATGATGTTGGAGGCGCTGCTGGTGCTGCTGCTGGTGGCGTTGCAGTCGGTGCTTGTCTTGGTGTGGATAGTTGGGGTGGTGTTGGATGGTGCGGTTGCATTGTCGGTGTTGTTGGTCTTGGTCGTCGATGACGTAGTAAGCCCTCCCTACTGACACTGCTTGCATGCTCCGCTCGTCGCGCGCCGTGCCCGTCCTCCGCACCCGCCCAGGTGCATGCTGGGGTGGCTCCGAGAGCCCGTGGGCAACGCCTCCATCCCCGCGGGGTTCTTCACGTCGAAGGCGAGCGCCGCCGCGCCGCACGGCGGCAAGCCATCGCTATCGACAGCGGCGACAACAGCAGCAGAAGCAGCAGCAGACGCAAGAGCGGCCGGTATCAGCGCTACCGATAGACTGACGCCATCACCACTGGCCCTCTTCCGGGTGACTTTCCACTCGCTGGGTTTTTGGCACCAGGCGAGCAGGGAGCGATTGCTCTCATCGTCTGCGAAAGCTGCGGTGGCTGCAGCGGAAGCGACAGCGGCGCCGGTTGACAACAGGCGGAGGCCGTTGCCCAGGACGGCAGCGTTTAATCAGGAGAGCTTAGCGGCCCTGCGCGCGTATAATTTCGCTGGCGAACACGAGCCTTTTTCGTTTTCGTCTGACGAGGACGGATTTCTGGATTCGCCGCTGGCGGCGGCGGTGGGAGCCGAGGCAGAAGGGGGGCCAGCGGGGTCACCCAACTTGGCGTTTCCTTGGTTGGAGTCGGGGGACGGCGCGGAGGGGGATGGAGATTTCGCCGGGTTTTTGCCGCCTGCGCCACCGCCGCCGCCGCCGTTGCCGCCGCTGTCACCGCTGCCGCAACTGTGGCAGCATCTGTGGGCTGGTACTACGTCGGCCGGCGGTGGTAGCGGTGGAGGTGGCAATAGCGGTGGCGATGGCGGTGGCGGTAGTGGTGGCGGTGGAGGTAGCGGGGGCGGTAGCGGTAGCGGCAGTGGTGACCACCATGCAGACTTTATGGACGACGAAGGGAACGGTGCCGGGGCAGACTCTGGCAGCGCGGGAGGGCCGTCGGCGGCGGCGATGTCGGCGACGACAGCTGCGTCGGTGGCGGCTGTGACGGTGGCGGGACCTGAGATCGGCGCCGCTGCCGGTGCTGGTGCTGGTGCTGGTGCTGGTCCTTCTGGTGGTGCCGGAGGCGGAAGTGCTGCGAGTGTAGGAGGAGGAGGAAAAGGAGGAGGTGCAAACGCAGCCATGGCGGCGTTTTTGAACGACCCCAGCATGGGGGAGTTTGCCTCAAGCCGCGACGCCGGCGATGGCGGCGGCGCGGGGTGGCACGCACGCAGCACTAGCGGTAATGGTGGGGCTGACTCGGGATGGGGGGCGAGCGGGGGGGCCGAAGCGGCGGCAGCGGCAGCGGCGGCGTCGGCGGCGGTGGAGAAGAACGGGCGGTATTGCAAGCGCAGTGCGAGTATATGGAAGCACGAGACACTGCCCATGTTCCCGAGGGGCCGCTTGCGGGCTCGCCCTGCGCGTGCGGGGAGGTCGTTCCACACCATCATGCACCGTTTCTTCGCGGGCATGGTGAGGGGGATCGGTCAAAATGACGTTGATGCTGACACTGACGACGACGCCAGCGTTGACTCTAAACGCTCACGCTATCGCTAACGCCGTCACTAACGCTATCCCTATCGCTACGCGAACGACAACGCGAACTATGTATCTAACGCCTGACGCTAACGCCGATGCTGATACCGATGCTGACGCCAATGCTTCCACTAGCGCTAACTCTGAGGCTACTAACGCTGACGCTGATGACTAAGCTAGCGCTAGCGCCAGGTCCGGTTCTAAGGTCGCTAATGCTATATACGCCATATAGTTGCAGAGCTGTCGCTAATTTCAACACTATCACTATCGCTATCGCCAACGCTTTTGCTACCTCTGACGTGAACGCTAACGCTCGCGACGGATGCTAAACCAAGCGCTATCCCAACGCGAACGCTAAAGCGATGCCAACGCTGTCGCCACGCTGCTAACGCTATCACTCTAACACTAACGCCAAACGCTGACTCTAACGCTCAAGCTGGTTCTAACGCATATGCTAACGCACTGGCAAACGCTGATGCTAGCGACTAATGCTAACGACCGGCGCTTACCGACCGGCACTTACCGACCAACGCTTATAAACAACGCTATCGACCAACGCTAGTGACTAACGCTAGCAACAAACGCTATCGTTATCGCTGTCAACTCAGACGCCGACCCTATCCCTAACGCGAAGATGAAGATAACCTCTGACGATAATTCCGACGCCAGAATTCCGCTGTGGTGGCGCGCACTACTATACCACAGCTCTACGTCCTTCTCCTGCATGACTTGAGATATTTGACACGCGCGTCAGGCAGTGGGTAAGGTCGCCGGCGCGCGCAAACCTAGACCTTTCATGTCGGTGTCATTGCTTCATCATTTATCCCCGCCCCACCCCATCCCACCCCAACCGAATTTTCAACCCAACCCAACTCCATCCCATCGCACCCTCCGCCCCCGCGTCCCGCCCTCGCGTCCTGCCCCCCACCGCCATGTGGAGCAGATCAGGGAAGCCTGCATTTGTGAAGAGCGCACCCAGGACTTGCGCCTCCTTGTAGAAATCGTTAGCGAGCGCCCCAAGGTGCGTAAGCGGAGTATTTGTGAACTGCGGACTGCCAGCCGCCAGGTCACGCCGACGCTAACGCCAACGCTGTAGCCAACGACAACGTCAACGTTCACGCTACTGGTAACGGTAGCGTAATCCCTACCGCTGATCCTAACGCGAACGCCATTGCCAACATCTCCCGTACGCTTGTGATGCCGCTCACGCTAGGACGCTCACGCTGCTGACGCCGAAGCTGCTGATGCTCGGGCTCACGCCGCGCCTGACGCGTACTCCTCACGTGCGCCCGACGCTGGCTATTTTGTTTTATTGTTGCTGTTGTGTTTGCAGGTGGTGACGGACATCGCGGACACCGCTCTCGACGTGCTCTCTCTGGGGGCCGAGATAAGGGCCGGTCTCTGGAGGAAGAACGGGCAGTGCATGAACGACCAGGTCCGTTTCGTAGTGTTTCGCGACGTTTTGTCACGTGTCAGAGTCGTTTCGCTATGTTCGGCGACGTTTCTTATCGTTTCGTGTCGTTTCGTGTCGTTTCGGGTCGTTTCGTGTCGTTTCGTGGCTTTTCGTGTCGTTTTTTGTGTTGTTTTGTGACGTGTCGTTTCATGACGTTTGGTCACGCTTTGTGACGTGTCATGTCCTCTGGTGGCGTATCTTGTCGTTTCTTGCCGCTTCGTGCCGTTTCCTAAATTTTCGTATCCTGCTGTGAATCGTGGTTTGTGTTTAGGTCCTGTAGTATACTTTACGGCGTGTTTGGCAGTCCGTGTCGTATTCGGAAGTCGCATCGTGTTTACGTTGTGTTTTTCAGCGGTGTGGAGTGGTGTCGCATGGTGGGGTGTGGTCTACTTGGTAGTGTGGTGTAGTTTGGTTTTATTCGCTTGCTTGATGTCCGCTTGATGCCCCCTGCTTGATGATTGATGGCCACCTCATGATCCGCCCGAATAAATTGTTTTTCGGTTGCTACTTGATGATTGCTTGATGGGAGCTCGATGGCCTTTGAATGGCCGCCTAATGACCGCATGATGACTGCTCGGTGACCGCATGATGACTGCTCGGTGACCGCCTGGCCATTGGTTTCTTGGTACGGCTTGCTTGCACTGTTAGTAGTTGTTTAGTGACCGCTTGCTTGAGGCTCGCTTTGACGGCCTGGTTGATGACGACTTGGTTACTGGCCGTCCATTGACCGCCTGATGGCCAACCACTTCGTTGTTGGCCTATTGTTTCCTGACCGCATATTGACGGCCTGATAACCGCCCCCTTGCTGGTTGGCCGCATATTCCCTTTATAACTGTACACGCGTTTCGGGGGAGAAAAATCTTGGAATTTGTGTGGAATAGTTTTTGCTGGTCTGAATGGCTCAAGGTATGTCAACTTGATGACCGACGAAGGCCCGTCTCCTTGACGACCGACGAAGGCCCGTCTCCTTGATGACAGTGTAAGGTCCGTCTATCTGATGATCGCTTAAGCTCCGTCTACGAGATGACCGCTTAAGCTCCGTCTACCTGGCGACCGCTTGAGCTCCGTCTACTTCATAACCGCTTAAAGGTCCGTCTACCTGATGAACGCTTAAGGCCCGTCTACTTATTGACCGCTTAAGGCATGTCTACTTGATGACCTCCTGATGGCTGACCGCTCTACGACTGCCTGATGACCGCCGGCTCGCCCCGGCGCACACGCTCCAACATGCAACACCGCAGGTTCTGAACTACGCGGAGCCGAGCTTCTGCAAGATTTTCCGCGACCTGGACCTGGTGCTGCTGCAGTTCGTGGGACTGTCTAGCGGCGCGTCTCAGATCATCAACCATGTCCTCCACAAGTACGTTCTAGGATATAGTATAATGCACATCCACACCCCTGAGTGTCACAGCTGTCAGATTTTCTTCCCTCAGTAAGGAATATGCCGCCTTCATGTGATTATTGAACTTTCGTAGTACGCGCGATTGAAGTTGCCATACCAGGTAACACTCTTTTTGTTTGTGCTGTAGAAGGAGCGTGCAGACATTAATATGAAGACCAATCGGTCCTAATATTTCCGCCCAAGGTAATACGCGGTTTGCAAAGATGGCTTTCGACGAAACCCTCGGTCTCAACGCTGATGTGCTTGGCTCGTGATATCGCGAGAATTCGCGAAGTGCCTGGCTCTGCGAGCAACCGCTGTCCAGCTGCAAGCACCAACCATTCTACCGGTCTGCCAGCACCGTTCCGTGCGGTATCCACTTGGTACTCCCACAAACGCGATCAACCAAACAATGCCAGCTGCTGCTGTCACAGTGAGCTACGTACTACTGATATGTATTCAGCCGAATAATATGAACCTTAACCCCTAATTATCTCTACAACAACAAACTGCAGATTATTATTATACTGGTTCCCGATCCCTAATACCCTTTTCCTGTAGACCAAACCCTCGGTATCAACACCGATGTTTCTTCGCTTTTGTTTTTATTTTGTATGCCTGGTATGCGAGTAGAGCGAGTCGATTTGCATTTGGATCCGCAGCGCTGACCCCGCTTCACTGGTTGCCGCTCTCACAGCATGCCACCGCTTCTACGTAAATGATCAAGGTATGCATCAAGGCTGTGTAGTTCCAGACTCCGCTGCGTTTTGGTGTGATTGGCCAAACGTTTTCTGTGCGTACGAAACGCGTATACTCCTCATGTGATACCCCGAGAACATTACGCTTTCGTTTTGTGTTGATATTTGTGTCCATCGCTTTCACTGTTCTCTCCAACGTACACAACTCAACAGATTTAAGCTTTACAGCAGTCCTGAAGACAGTGCTAATAGTAGAAGAAAGAGAAAAGGGAAACTATTAAGAATAAGGATCATGAGAGTCTCAGGCCGTTACTCCTACCGTCCGTTGCGCACTCTGCATGCACACCCCCTTTGGCGAAATCGCCGTTCAGCGCATTACTTCTCTTCAGTTTGTGTGCACCAAAGCTTGCAGGCAATCGCCCCATATACACAGTGTACAACGGCGGATCTTCGGCTAGGATCCTCGAACGATCTTGCGTGACACATATGGCCAACGGGCGGTAGAGTAACGACGTGAGACTCACACCTCGTCTAGTACGAGTCATACAACTGCTGTTGACTTCCATCGTCTGCACCTCATGGTGGGCAGAAGAGGGACAGTGCGAGTACAACTCCACAACACTCTTTCATCGTCGCGGCGCCGTCATCACCGCGAAAGAATCCTCCGGCTGCGAGGCTTCCCCGCTCGACGGCGGCGAAGAGGAAGATGACGATCGGGGAGATGACTCCTGGTCAGCGCGAGGCGACGGTGATGCATCACACTCGGTGTTGCTGTTGGTGCGGGGGGAAGTGGACTTCCCTTCTCCGTCGGACGTAGACGGTGAAGTCGAAGGACCGAAGTCCACATCCTCCGGCGCTGCCACTCTGTACGGTGTTGAGACGGGGTCAGGTTCTGTAGGTGGTTTTACCCGAGCCGGCCTTTTTCTTTTTTGCCATGATACCGTCCGAACGCGAATATACATAAGCGTGTCACTCAACAGCAGAGACCCCTAGCTTGACAGATCGCAGGCTCCGACAAAAAGCAACTGCCTGGTACTGGTGCGTATCAATAGGAAGCCACAGCTATACAGCGCGGATAAACTAACGCACACGCGTGATGTTGCTTTCCTGCTCTGCTGGCGGGCGGCAGGCGTGTATTGCGTTGTAGCCAGCTGGTTGTAGCACGCGCCCTGCGCTGCCCATGTGCTCTTTGTTCTCTGTGATCTCTGGGTTACGCAAATGATACTCGTATAACAGAAAAAGGTCAAACTAAAAGTGAAAATGAGAGACATGGATTCTGCGAGGATCAAACTCACGCCTTCAAGCCCAAAATCGAGCATCGTGACCATCTTACTATGTCACCAAAATCAATATTACCTGGTACTGGTATTATTTTTCGCGGCGCACACGACACCCGGCACACACATTTACAGCGGCTCAACACAAAAGAGAGAGATGTGGTGAGATTCAATGACCAATGACGGACCACAGCCTCCGATGAAGCAACTAGCCATAGCAGTACACCGCGGCCCTGCGACACGCGCGTGGCGTGGTCCGCTGCTGCTTGTGCTGCTAAGCCGGGTTGTTGCAAGGTTGTTTGTGTTCTTTTCATGTTGTCTCATGTCTATTGACAGAGTCGTTGGGCGTGCCTCGGGCAAGAAACACAAAACGTTCGGAAATATAAGGACACTTGAGGTACTCATATTCAATCCAAACGGTCCTTACATTCCCGTCCATAGTGTGGGTAGATCTGTCTCACGTAGAGCAGCAGCAATGAGAGGTAGATGGTGGATTACGGGACCGCAGGCTCCGATAAACACAATCAGCCACACTACGTAGTACAGCGCATCTGGGTGTGTCGCACACGCACGGCGTATGGGCGGCTGCGTTGTAGCGTTGTGCTTTGTGCATGGTGTCTGTTGTCTACCAGGTATATTTGTGGGCTGTGTGCTCATGAGAGCCTAGGGCAAAAAACAGACACATCATTTTACCGATACGTACGTACAAAATGAGGCCTTTTGTACTGAAACCAGAGAAATCGCCTTGTTCACTCCCGCCGAAAAAATGTATATGAGAGCTTGCCACGCGCCCCAGAGTGCACTGATCGCGCCCGGGCCTCGACCGATGTGTCCGGCCGGGCTTCCCGTGTCGACTACGTAGCGTTTCGCGCTCTTAAGATATGTTCGAAAAAATACGAAAAATTCACAAACATAACTGTTGGTGTACCATATATAGATATAAACCCCTCCCCCCCCTATGTATTATATGTAGGTTGGGTTGGCGTCGGCTGGTAACGACACTGTAAAACATGCCGCTCACTACGTGAGCTAGAAATAGTGAGCTAGAAAAAGGTACCGTTTTTTGGGGGGGGGGTTGGCGGTCGGTCACAGCTGGCGATCGAGTTACGGACCATTTATGCGGGGTGGAGAACAATTACTCCGCACAAGGGGAATACTCGCATCACGTAGCCTTCATGGTAAGGCACCCACGTTGCATGGTACACCCATTGCTGTGTCTGGAAGTGGCCACACCTGATAATATATCAACTCATTGAAGCTGTCATCCATGAGCAAGTCCGCTTCACAAGCGGTTCTTCGTAGGATGCAGCTCGTCCATTCGCGCGACTCGCCGAACAACTCAAGACGCTTCGCGCTTGGTGCAAGCAATGTTTGCCTGGTCGGTGCAAACCCGACGTGCTCCGTCCCGGCATTGTAGGGATGCTAGGGTCTATGTTTTACGAATTCGCCCATGCATGATATCGAGTACACCCCCCCATCTGCTCCGTCTCGAAAGGGATGCGTGGTCAATGGTGAAAATACTACAGTACGGCAAGCAACCAATGAGTACCCCTCCCCCCCCCCCTTCCTTATATAGGTTGGGTTGGCGTCGGTTGGCAACGGCACTGTAAAACATGCCGCTCACTACTTGAGCTAGACAACCAGGGTACCGCTGTGTGTGTGTGTGTGTGTTTTTTTTTTTGGCGGTCGGTCACAGCTGGTTGTCGAGTTAGATCATCTGTGCGAGGTGAAGAGTCTTTACTCCGCACATGTGGGAATGATCGTATCACTTACTGGTAGTGTTTATGGTAAGGCACCTTAGAGACAGTTACATAGTACTCCCATTGCTGTCTCTGGAAATGCTTACACCGGAATTTAATTAACTCATTGAAGCTGTCATCCATATGCAAGTCCGCCTCACAAGCAGTTCCTAGTAGGATGCAGCTCACCCTTCATGCGACTCGCCCATCACCTCACGGCGCTTCGCGCTTGGTGCAAGCAATGCCTGCCTGGTCGGTGAAAACCCAACATACTCCGTCCCGTTATTGTAGGGATGCCAGGGCCTATGATCTTACACGACTACGGCCATGCATGATATCGAATACACCCCCCCTCGCGTGGTCGATGGTTAAATGACTACGGCAAGCAACAAATGCGTACGCCCCCCCCCCCCTCCCCCGCCGGCCACCCGCCTACCTCCCCCGCCACCCAACCCACCACCCCACCCCCACCCCCACCCCCACCACCCGTCTGTCCATCCATCTACCTATCCCACCCACTGTCCCACGCCAACCACCTCACCTCACCCCCACTCCGCCAGACCCCACCCCACCCCGCCCCCCACCTTCACGTCCATCTACCTACCCAACCCGCTCTCCTACCCCACCCGCTCTCCCACCCCAACCGACTCACCCCACCCCACCCCACCCCACCCCAACCCGCCCCACCCCGCCCGGGCCCAAAACGCTTCATCGCAAACACTCGAAGGTTTCAATGCTTCTTCTGGATATTCGACGAGTACAACCATCCACAGTCGTTTCATGCCGCGAAACAGGAGTCACGGGAAGCAAGAGTTGCAGCGTTGCTAGCAACAGCGGTGACGAAAGGATGTCCTAGCCAACAGAGGGCAAAGCGTAGAGGCGCGGGGCAAGGCGGGTCTGGGTCCGGGCCGGGGGCGGTGGGGTCGGGGCTACCTGTGGGTATTTTTTCGGACCCGTTCGCTTCCCATGGCGGCGGCGGTAGCGGTAGCGGTAGCGGGGGGGTGCAAGGGTGGGGGGGGGGAGGAAGAGGCGGTGCGGAGGGAATGTGGTGGAGGCATCTAAGGAGGAGGTCGACACGGGACGCGGATCAGGTATTGCCCTTGACTTGGTGTCTGGTTGTGGTCCGGGCGGGATGTTGTTCTTGTGGTTTGTTTATGTTGTTGCTGCGGTTGCTGCTGCTGCTGCTGCTGCTGCTGCTGCTGCTGCCACGGTTGCTGCTTCTTAGTGGCCGGCACCGGTCGTTGTTAGTGTCGTCGGTGATGGTCGGTGGCGTTGTTGTTACATGGGTTGGTGAATGGTTTTGGTTCGGCAGGTGGTTTTGGTGAACATTCCAGCGGTGAGGTTAATGAATGGTGCCATGGATGGGTAAAACGTTAGGTGGCTTATTCGATGGAGGATTTTGATGGATGCCTCGATGGATAGAAGTTCACGGCGATTTCGATGGGTGATCCCACGGATAATTCGATGGAAACCCTTATTGATGTTTCGATGGATTAGTCCATGGATACATACCCCCATGGATAAATCGATGGATTATTCCATGGTTGCTTCGACGGGTGCTTCGATGGACGATTTGGACGATTCCACGCGCAGTTCCACGTAAAGTGCCATGGAAGATTTCACGGACGATAGCGCGGACGGTTAGACGGATGGTTCCATGAGCGATTCCACGAAATGTGCCGTGGGTGATCCCGTAGAGGATTCCGCGGGTGTTACTGCAGGAAGCGAGGAAGAGGTGAGAGGAGACGGTGGTCTAGATTCTAGCGCGCTACCAAGTAGCTATTAATAGCACAGATATTTTCTCGGCCGCTCTCTCCCAACCCCTGCCCCCCCCCCCCCCCTCCCCCCGCCCTAGGGTAACATAATCCGGGACGAACATTACATTTCCAGTTTTTAACCCCCTCCCCCCCTCCCCGCTCCTCCCCCACTACGTTTTCCCTTCCTGCGACACCCCGCCGCGCGCTTACGTGCGCGCTCCGCCCTTCCTTCCCCCCTCCTTCTACTCCGCCGCCCCCATCGCCTTCCCGGCCCCTACTCCGGCGGTCCTCGCACGATCTCTCGTTGTGCGGACTCACAACGGGACCCACCACGCGCGACACACACAAACCTTGCTTACACGAAACGGCGACGGCGATGATGTTTACGACAAAACAACGTCTATATTCGTACGACGAAAATAACAACAATTTGACAAAACTAAATATCGACGTCGACGGCGGCATGACAACGACAATAACGACGACAAAACCACAACATCGACAATCAACAATGGGAACAACCACATCGGTCAACAACAACATTGACCAACAACAACGTCGGTCAACAACAACGTCGGTCAACAACAACGTCGGTCAACAACAACATCGGTCAACAACAACATCGGTCAACAACAACATTGACCAACAACAACATCGGTCCACATCGGTCAACAACGACATCGGTCAACAACATCGGTCAACAACAACTTCGGTCAACAACAACATCGGTCAACAACAACATCGGTCAACAACATTGACCAACAACCACATCGGTCCACATCGGTCAACAACGACATCGGTCAACAACATCGGTCAACAACAACTTCGGTCAACAACAACATCGGTCAACAACAACATTTGGCCAACAACAACATCGGTCAACAACAACTTCGGTCAACAACATTGGTCAACAACAACATTGACCAACAACATTGGCCAACAACAACATCGGTCAACAACATTGGTCAACAACAACATTGGTCAACTACAACATTGGCCAACAACAACATCGGTCAACAACAACATTGGTCAACAACAACATCGGTCAACAACAACATCGGTCAATAACAACATTGGTCAACAACAACATTGGTCAACAACAACATCGGGCAACAACAACATCGGTCAACAACAACATCGGTCAACTACAACATTGGTCAACAACAACATCGGGCAACAACATCGGTCAACAACAACATCGGTCAACTACAACATTGGCCAACAACATCGGTCAACAACAACATCGGTCAACAACATTGGTCAACAACAACATTGGTCAACAACAACATCGGTCAACAACATCGGTCAATAACAACATTGGTCAACAACAACATTGGTCAACAACAACATCGGGCAACAACAACATCGGTCAACAACATTGGTCAACAACAACATTGACCAACAACATTGACCAACACGACAACGAAATTTTGGCCGACAACAAAAAACATCCCCTCACAACAACAACCGACAACAGCAACTGGCCCTTGGGGAGGAGTGCCTACTGCTGCTGATCCTGCTCATCACGGAGATGCCGGTCATCCCCGATCCCCTCCCCCGACACGCCAACGCCCCTGGGAACTCCGTGGGTGTAGGAGGAAAAGGAGGAGGAGAAGGAGGAGGGGAAGGAATGGGGGTGGGGGTGGGTGTCGGGGCGGGAGACACTAAGGTCACCGTTAGCGCTGGCATTGGTGGTGGTGGTAGTGGGGGTGGCGGTAGTGGGGGTGGTGGTGGTGATGGCAGTGGGGCGGAGAGGGTGCCGGATTGCAGGCTGTCGCGGCAGCTGCGGAGGGAGCTGGTGCACCGACTGGCCTCGGGCCCGTGCACGTACAGCGAGCTCCAGGACACGTGCTACGCCTCCTCCTACCATGAAACCGTCGAGCAGGAGGTAACAGTGGGGTTGTGTGACGCGTGTTGGGGGGGGGGCGAAGGCGAAGAAGGGAGGGCGGGAAGGAGGGGGGGGGGGGGGGGGAGAAGGGAGGGAGGGAGGGAGGGAGGAAGGACGTGGCTGATATATATATATATATATTTGTCGTCGAAGGACGGCGAGGAATGGTTGTGAGGGGGGGGCGGGGCAGTGACGTGTCCCCCGCCAGCGCAGTTTTTTTCATGTTTTCCTCGACAGCTTGATGCGGGCCCTGGCTCTGTTTGGTATCCCCGTCGCGCTTCATCCCCCTTTCCCTTTCACCGTTGTCATGTCTCCTTCGCCTCTTTCTGTCCTGTCTCTCTCTCTCTTCGCTTGCCCCTTTTTTTCGCCCGTTCCTCTTCTGCTATTGTTCTGTTTTTCTCCGTCCGTTCTGTCATTTGTCTGTCCCTTTCGTGCCTTTCTCTGACCTGTCTCCTTCTCTCTTCTCTGTCATCTGTGTGTGTTCTCGGTCCTTCCTTCACCCCTTATCGGGCCCTTCTCTGTCGTTGTTGTGTTCCTTTTCCGCCCCCGACTCTGTTCTGTCGCTCCGTCGTTTTTCCGTCCCCTTCCTCTTTCTCACCCTTCATCCGTCCCTTCTCCGTCCTGTGACTGTCCTTTCTGCTTCCGTTCTCTGTCCGTTATTCCCCCCTCCCATTTGTTCTGCCCTTGCCGTCCCTCCTCTGTAGTTTATATCCTACAACTTGTCTTTCCTTTCTCCATCGCTGTCCCTACGTACCCCTTCCCTGTCTCTTAATCTGTCCTCTCTCTGCCCATATTATGCCCTTCCTCCAACCTTTGTCTGACCCTTCTCCGCATTTTCTCTGTTTTCTGTGCGTTTCCTCCGTTCGTTCTATTCCCTCCGTCTGTCTGTCCTTCCATCCTTTCTCTGTCCCTTCTCTGTCCCAAGCTGGTGGAAGGTATCTTGAAGGACATCTCCACTAGGCGAGAGCCGTCGAGCGCGCTCGAGCCGGGGAAGTTTGTGTTGAAGCCGGAAGTGTTCACAGCGGAGTACGACAATACGTTCTTCCACCAGTCTCTCCAGGCGAGCGAGAGAGACGCATGCCCTTGCATCCTGTCGGTATTATTGGGAGTCGTCGAAGGAGAAGGATGAGGGGTGGTGTTGGTGGTAGTAGTAGTAGTGGTAGTAGTAGTAGTATAGTAGTAGTAGTAGTAGTAGTAGTGGTGGTAGTAGTAGTAGTAGTAGTAGTAGTAGTAGTAGTAGTGGTAGTAGTAGTAGTAGTAGTAGTGGTAGTAGTAGTAGTAGTAGTAGTAGTAGTAGTAGTAGTAGTAGTAGTAGTGGTGGTAGTAGTAGTAGTAGTAGTATTACGGGGGACCATAGTTAATAGGACCTATGGCACACACAAAAACCAATATATTTAACCAACTTTACTCACAATATTTGGTCCTATTAACTATGGTCCCCCGTAATAGTAGTGGTGGTAGTAGTAGTAGTAGTAGTGGTAGTAGTAGTGGTAGTAGTAGTAGTAGTGGTGGTAGTAGTAGTAGTAGTAGTAGTAGTAGTAGTAGTAGTAGTGGTAGTAGTAGTGGTAGTAGTAGTAGTAGTAGTGGTAGTAGTAGTAGTGGTAGTAGTAGTGGTAGTAGTAGTAGTAGTAGTAGTAGTAGTGGTGGTAGTAGTAGTAGTAGTAGTAGTAGTAGTAGTAGTAGTAGTAGTAGTAGTAGCAGTAGCAGCAGTAGTAGTGTAGTGTTCATCGTGGTGGTAGGTGGCAGCAGTAGCAGCGCTGCAGTATTGTAGTAATACTGGTAGTGGTGGTGCAATAGTAACATAATAATACAAGTATGTCGGAAAGTTGTCCAGTAGTACGAAGTAGCGGCACACCAGTAGCCGAGAAGTAATTATTAATATACTGCATCATATCATCATACACAGCTGGCGTTCAGAATCAACGATTGTTTTGCTACGTTTGGGTCACAAATATGTCGGGTGGAGTGGCGTTTCACACGCGGGAACGCTCCCCCCCCCCCCCCCCCCCCCCCGCTCCCCTCGCTCCTTCTCGCGTCCCCTCCCCTCTTCGCCGCCCATCGCCGCCCGTCGCCACTCCCCCGCCCGTCGTTTCCTCCCCTTGGTGCAAGCAATGTCTGCCTGGTCGGTAAAAACCCGACGTGCTCCGTCCCGGTATTGGTGGATGCGAGGGTCTATGGTGACACGACTACGGCCATGCATGACATGAGTACACCCCCCCTCCCAAAACTCACCTGTCGTGTTATCCCTCCCTCCCTCCCTCCCTCCCTCCCTCCCTACTTCCCTCCCCTCATTCCCTCCCTCCATGTCGCTGCTCCGATTTTTTGTGGTGTTTTCGTTCTTGTTGTTGTGGTTCTGTGTTTTTTTTTTGTGTTTTTTTTTTGTGTTTTTTTCTTGTGTTTGTGCAGTTTCACCAGCAGGCTAGCGAGCGTCGGCCGACCATCAAGGGCCCCACACCGCTGGCCCCTCCCCCTCCCGAGGTAAGATGCCGGCATCACCAACCGTTGCCGGCTCTGCTTTTCGAGGCTTTCACGTAATGGACCACTTTCCCTCAAAAAGAGCAAAAATAGGGAAAAGCGTTCCTGGGGGGGGGGGGAGACAGGCGTAGAAAATGGTACGTGTGTATACACTTCGCCTTACGTTTTTTGTTTTCTCTCAGACAGGCGTTATTATTTTTTATCTCCTCTCGTTGCAAGCGGTCTGCTGTATTTTCCCCTATGCAGCAGTGGTCCCTCTATGGCGCCGGTGTATGCGCCAGCGAACAATACTGGCAAGAACTATAGCGGCAACCCGCACTATTCCGCAAACTAACTGTTACGGGGGACCATAGTTAATAGGACCAAATATTGTCAGTAGAAATGGTTGAATATATAGGTTTTTATGTATACCACAGGTCCTATAAACTATGGTCCCCCGTAATATTACGGGGGGGCATAGTAAATAGGACCTATGCAAAACACAAAAAAAAACTATATTTGCTTATTTTTGCTAGCAATATTTGGTCCTATTTTCTATGGTCCCCCGTAATATTACGGCGGGCCATAGTAAATAGGACCTACGCTGTACACAAAAACCTATATGTTTGCCTATTTTTACTAGCAATATTTGGTCCTATTTACTATGGTCCCCCGTAATATTACGGGGGGCCATAGTAAATAGAACCAACGCTATACACAAAAACCTATATATTTGCCTATTTTTAATAGCAATATTTGGTCCTATTTACTATGATCCCCCGTAATATTACGGGGGGCCATAGTAAATAGGACCTACGCTATACACAAAAACCTATATATTTGCCTATTTTTACTAGCAATATTTGGTCCTATTTACTATGGTCCCCCGTAATATTACGGGGGGCGATAGTAAATAGGACCTACGCTATACACAAAAACCTATCTATTTGCCTATTTTTACTTGCAATATTTGGTCCTATATACTATGGTCCCCCGTAATATTACGGGGGACCATAGTAAATAGGACCTACGCTATACACAAAAACCTATATATTTGCCTATTTTTACTAGCAATAGTTGGTCCTATTTACTATGGTCCCCCGTAATATTACGGGGGGCCATAGTAAATAGGACCTACGCTGTACGCAAAAACCTATATATTTGCCTATTTTTACTAGCAATATTTGGTCCTATTTACTATGGTCCCCCGTAATATTACGGGGGGGGCATAGTAAATAGGACCTACGCTGTACGCAAAAACCTATATATTTGCCTATTTTTACTAGCAATATTTGGTCCTATTTACTATGGCCCCCCGTGATACCACACTATGATAGTGAATCTCATATAAATATGTGGCAAGTGAATCGAGAGGCACTACAGCGGGCACCCGGCACTATAGAGGGGCTACTACTGGACTATCCGGCCACTTGTCTCGATTTATAAGGACCGTTCGTACTGTAATATTCAATCAAAACAATCCTCATATTTGGGGACAGATAACCCTTGCCGGTACCGGCTACCAGGTATAAGTGTACGTGTAGACCTTCCGTACACTATTTTTTTTTTTTAATCGCCAAATGCACTCTCCCGTTCTCCCCTGTTTTTGTATGCTGTTGATGTGTGGTTTTTTGTGTTGCGCTGCTGCCCGCAAAGGTCGCGTTTTTTCGTTGTGCGTGGTGCCTTTTTGCTGAATAGGTTGATGCAATCTGGGAGAGAAAGGGATCTTCAGGGATGTTTTTGAGTTGAAAAGTGCGTAGCGTGGTCTGCACTTCGGAATCGTCTTCCGCAACTGAGAAATTTGCTGGCTCGATACAAACGCGGCGCCGCCGCGTTTAGGGCGAGTTTTGGCCCGCTTTGGCTGCGGTTTGGGGGCAGGGTTAGGGTTAGGGTTAGGGTTAGAGTCAGGGGTTGGGTTGGGTCTTCACCCGTACCTTGATCCCAACAGGAACCCAAAGACCTGAAACGCCTACCAACCTAAAGATCCCTTCTCCCAGATTGTTAAAGGTCCTCTTTTTGCTGTTGTTGTTCTGTTTTGTTCTCAGTCTGTCGTTTTTGGTTTGCTCTCGTTCCTTTCTGTTCTTGTTGTATCTGGTTTTTGTTCTTTAGTGTTTTTTGTTCTTCACACTATTCTTGTTTTTCTGGTCGTTCGTGTTTTGTTTGTTCGTTTTTTTTTTTTTTTCTCGTTTCTAAGAAACTAGGAAAGGGAGTAAGCCTGGCAGATATATTTTTTCAATATTTACTCTGTAAAATTCGGTAAAAAAATGGGGTAAAGACGAGACCTAGTGCGCAGCTTGCAAAGCTGAGTATCAACTATTCAGTCAGTCGAACTCACAGCTGGCGTATTTCATAATTTTTATAAAATATACACTCGTTAAATTGTGCTGTGTCTTTGTTCGGATCGTATCTGAAACCATGAAAACAGGCCCATCCGCTTTTCGAGAAACTGCGCGTAGACCTTCTCAAAGACAAGACGCTCGTCAGGGTCGTCGGCCAGGTCCTGCTGCTCGGCTGCGCGGGGAAGTCTCCCGGTGAGTCGAGCCGTCGTCGATAGTCTCCAACCAAACACCCAGCATGGATACACCAGTACCCACCAGCACTATCCTAGAAAAAACAATTACAGTAGTGAAGCATCACTCGACTTAACGCGGGTAGCTATTATACATCGCATGTGCGTTTTTGCGGGGATTGCTTCCCCCCACTCCCCTACCCGCCGCCCTCTCATGCACCTCTCTCCCCCCCCAAAAATTGAAAATCCAATGTACGAGTAACATCTCCTACCTTGTCCCCCTCCCCCCCCCCCCCCCCCCAAATATCTCATGTAACAACCCCCTCTCTCTGCCACGTATGGCAGGTCGCTCCCGGGATGGCTTGCTCTTGCGCGGGCTGCACCTGCTCACCCTCGCCGTTCACGTGATGGGTCCTAAGCCGCCGCCCCTTGGTGGCGATGGTGGTGGTGGCGATGGTAGTAGGGGTGGGAGGGTAGGTTTGAGCGACGCCGAAGTGTTCTGTGCTGAGCTAATGGAGCCAATGGTCCGGGCGCCGATGCCGGAACGTGCTTCTGGAGAGGATGAGGGGGTGATGTTTTCTCCGTTAGTGAAAGTGGTATCCCTAACTCATTCGATGCTGTCAACCATTTAGCAAGAAAGTCCGCCTCACAAGTGGTTTTTCTTGGTAGGATGCAACTCGCCCTTCATGCGACTCGCCGAAATACCTCACGGCGCTTCGCGCTTGGTGCTAGCGATGCCTGCCTGGTCGGTGAAAACCCGACGTGCTTCGTCCCAGCATTGTGGGGATGCGAGCGAGGGTCTGTGGTCATACGACTACGGCCATGCATGAAGTTGTTGCTGAAGTTGTATTTGCGGTTGATCTCGAAATATAGGTTGAAGTTGAGGTTAGCCGTGTTGAAGTCGATGTTGATGCTGATGTTCACGTTGATGTGGAATTGATTTGTTTCGATGGTGGGTTGTTTGGATGAAAGCCAGTCGGTATCACCTTTATCTCAGACACCTTCCTAGCGGTGAAAGCTCTGGCTCCCCCGCCTCTCTTTTCCTCCTCCCTCCCCCTTTACTATATACCTACTAGTACCTGGTATGTACGTATATATGTATAGGTTGGGTTAGCGTCGGTTGGAGACGACGCTGTAAAGCATGCCTCTCTCACTGCGTGAGCTAGACGATCAGAGTACCGTTTTTTTTTGGGAGGGGGGTTGGCGGTCACCTCGGCTGGCGGTCAGGTTAGATCGTTGTTTGGGCGGGGAAGACCTTAACTACGCACAAGGGGGATGATCGTATCACGTAGTGCGTTTATGGTAGGGCATCAACGAGGCAGTTACATAGTAAACCCGTTGCTGTCTTTGGAGGTGGCCACACCAGAAAACGAATCGATTCGTTGGCCCTGTGATCCGTATGCCCGAAAATCCGCCTCAGATGCGGTTCTTAGTAGGATGCGGTTCACCCTTCAGGCGACTCGCCCAACACCTCACGGCGCTTGGCGCTTGGTGCAAGCAATGTCTTCCTGGTCGGTGAAAACCTGACGTGCTCCGTCCCGGCATTGATGCGAGGGTCTATGGTCGTAAGACTACGGCCATACATGACATGAGTACCCCCCCCTCCCCCCCCCTTCCTGCTACCCCCCTGCCCCCCCCCCCCCCCCCCCCCCCCCCCCCCCCCCCCCACTCCTTCCATACCTGTTTTTTTCCGGAAGGCGGCCGGGAGCGGTGCCGGTGCCGGCAACGCGAGGGAATTGTGGGGGGAGTTGGATACCTTGGCAGGCGCGGTTGGATCGGCGGGAGCCCTGGCCGCGGTGCCCTCCTCGGCATTTGTGTTGAACTCGTCGGCTGCGATGCGTGCGACTGCTGCCTCGGGGGGGATGCCGGTGGCGGGGGCTGCTGGTTCGGCTGCTGCGGCGACGTTAACTCCTGTGAGCGTTCTCCAGCTCTTGATGGAGTTGAAGGTGAGCCGCCGCGTGTCGGAGGGGTAGAATGGGGAAGGGTGGGGGCGGGGTGGGGTGTGTGTGTGTAGTGGGTGTTGTCGGTTATTTTGTGTGCTTACCTAGGGTAGTGTTGTGTTGTGTTGTGTTGTGTTGTGTTGTGTTGATTTTGACTCGACTTGTCTTTTCCTGTTTTTCTCGTCGTGCCCTGTCCTGTTCTGCCCTGTTCTGCCCTGTTCTGTCCTGTCCGGTTATGTCCTGTCCTGTCTGTCCTACCCTCCCCTCTCCTATCGCGTCCTGTCCCGAGTTAATGCATCTGAACCAAGAACAACAGCAGATACATCATTAACCACACGAACAAAACCAACAACGACATATATCATATAACAAGACAACCAAACTTCCAAACCACCCGAAAATATTTGTGTCTCGCTCTCTCTCTGTGTCGCGATGCCCAGGTAACCCCCTGGGCCCAGGGCGACAACTTCATCTCCGCGGGCTTGGAATGGCTCCTCGGCCGCCTTGGCGGCATGAGCGGCAGATGCCGCAACATCATCAGCCCAAGGCCCACCCCCGCCAGCACCCGCCACGCTGGTGATGAAACCCTCGGTGCGTCCTCGCCGGGCGGCCGCAGTGGTACAGGCGGTGGTGGTGGTGGTGGTGGTGGTGACAGTGGGGGCGGCGGCGGCGGTAGCGGTGTGGGTGATGGCGGTGGCGGTGGGAGCAGCCCCGCGGCCTCGATAGAGGAGAGGAGGCAGGCCGCCCGGAAGCGCGCAATGGACAAGATGAAGCAGAGCGCGGCGGCCTTCGCCCTCGAGATGGACGGGATGGAGGACTCCGAGGAGGACGGGGACGACGACGACGACGCTAACCGAAACGGCAACGGTGGCGGTAGCGGTGGCGGGGGTAGCAGTGGTGGTGGTGGTGATCGTGGTGATGGCGGTGGCGGAGGAGGAGGAGGAGGAGGAGGGGGGGAAGAAGGAGGAGGAGGAGGAGGAGGAAAAGTTGCAGTGTCTAAGCAACGAGCTTCAGCGGCCGGCGGGGAAGGAGGAGGCAGAGGTGCGGTGGGTGGGGCTGGAGTGGAGGTGGGGGTAGGGGCGGGGGCGCGGGCGGACGGGGCGGCGGCGCGGGCGGGGAGGAGACCGTCGAGGGGGAAGCGGTGGCGGCCGAAGCCTCCCCCGGAGTGCATCGTGTGCCGAGACGAGACGAAGGAGCCCCTGGGCTTCATCGGCTTCGGACGGCGATCCCTGGTGCTCGACCTACGCCCGGACGACGAGATTAGAAGCGCCGGTGTTCACTTGCAGGTGAGGGTAGGGTGGGGGTTGGGGGAGCGGGGCTGGGGTGGGGTGGGGTAGGTTAGGGGTGTATTGTTGCGACTGCTGCGGCTACTGTCGTGCACATGCAAACATGTACTTCATTTTTTTTTCTTCCCCTGTTTATACCCCCCCCTCCCTCCCTCCCTCCCTCCCGCCTCCTCGCCTCCACCCTCGCCATCTATCCCCCTTCTTTCTAGTTTTGCGGACACGCCCTGCACTACTCTTGTTTCGAACAGTACCACAAGACATTCATGGAATCGTCTGACTCCTACAGCAGCGTGGCGCTGGATACCGACTCGGGGGAGTTCCACTGTCCCCTTTGTAAGGCGGTGGGTAACCTGATGGTGCCTGCCGCGGTGGCTGGGGATGGGGCTGAGGGCAGGGGTGGTGGTAGTGGTAGTGGTGATACTGATGCTGCTGCTGCTGCTGCTGCTCGGGGGGGGATGGCGATGGAGGACGAGGAGGGGCGCGGGCGGGGGGGGGGAGACGCGATGGAGATGTCCGAGGACGACCAGGTGGGCGCTGGGGGTGTTGGGGGGGGGGGGGGGGTCGAGTGGAAGGTATGGAGCTAAGAGCTTTTGCTGTTGATGCTGCTGTTGTTTTTTTGTTGGAGGAAAGTTGGGGGTGGTGGTGGTGTGGTCGTGTTGATGTTGCTGGCGCTGTTGCGGCTGGCCGTTGTTTGTGATTGATATTACGGGGGGCCATCGTTAGTAGGACCAAATATTGTTAGTAAAAATGGTTAAATATATAGTTTTTTTTTATGTATACCATAGGTCCTGTTAACTATGGTCCCCCGTAGTAGTGTTTAATCTCATTGTCGCCATTGTGGTTTGTTGTGATTGTGTTGCCTTGGCTGGCCGCTAACCCCAACCCCAATCCTTAGCCGACCTATACGGACGGTGTCCGGAAAAAAAAAAATGGCCGTGCGCTTTTTTCAAAGTATCGACTATTACGAGAGTGCGCCCACAAAACAACATCCGAAACGACATATTTTGTTTTCCAAGGTCCAGATAGTGGGGGGGGGGGGGTGTACTCGATAGGAGAGGTGTACTCGATATCATGCATGGCCGTAGTCGTATGACCATAGACCCTCGCATCCCTACAATGCCGGGACGGAGCATGTCGGGTCTTCACCGACCAGGCAGACATTGCTTGCACCAAGCGCGGAGCGCCGTGAGGTGTCTGGCGAGTCGCATGAAGGGTGAGCTGCATCCTACTAAGAACCGCTTTTGAGGCGGACTTGCATATGGACGACAGCTTCAATGAGTTGATTTAATTTCCGGTGTAGGCATTTCCAGAGACAGCAATGGGGGTACTATGTAACTGCCTCTTGGGTGCCTTACCTTGAACACTACGTGATACGATCATTCCCAAGTGTGCTGGGGGGGGGGCATACTAAATCCAAGTTGATATGTATACGTACATCCTCGATCTCACAACCGATGTTTTGTTCTTCCTCTTTTTCCGAAATATACTATTAATACAGAACCAACCATCGTGCATGCCCTCGCCCTCTTGCACGATGGTTGGTCTGAGCACTGCCTGACGGAGGGTGTGCTCTATCTGATCTGGATCATGATCGATTTGATCTGGATCATGATCTATCTGATCTTGATCATGATCTATTTGATCTTGATCATGATCTATCTGGTCTAGATCATGATCTATCTGATCTAGATCATGATCTATCTGATCTGACGGAGGTGTATTCTATCTGATCTAGATAATGAACTGATTTGATCTGACGGAGGTATGGGAGTACGCCGCTTGCAGAATATGAGTTTCGACGAAATCCTCGATCTCACAACTGAGGTGTTCAAAAACACAAAACACGCCATTTCTCTCTCTTTTCCAGGAGGGGGCATAGACACGTGCTACGATATCATAGAGGTAGCACTTTTTTGGCTAGAACGTTTTCTGAAAGGGGGGGGGGGGGCTCCTTAACCCAAAATCGTCGGAAATGACATATTTTTTGTTTTACGACATATTTTGTTGTGCACGTTGAGACATGTTTTTTTTCAATCGGGTTGCACGTTCGTTTTTTTTCTCAAATTAGTCTTCGGGGCTGACCTATTAGTAGTAGTGGAATAAAAATCCTCAAGCGAGGGGACTTCAGAAAATAAGTTGGTGCTCTTCTTTCTGCCTTAGCGTGTGTCCATCGTGGTGAAAATATTGGACCGAAAGAATTTGTATCCCTCTGTTCAAATACTATGAACGATGCGTCCCACGGGAAGAAAACCTAATATTTACGGGGGGGCCATAGTAAATAGGACCAAATAAGTTTTAGTAAAAATAGCGAAATATAGAGGTTTTTGTGTGTACCGTAGGCCCTATTCAATATGGCCGCCCGTAAATAGTGAATTAAGTATCGTTAGCTTCCTACGAGTAGACTGTAATAGTGCAGTCTGCACTCCTCGCGTTCGCGTATTCGTTCACTTCCTACGAGTAGACTGGCCGTGATATTGCGCTCTTTCTCACATCCTGTTTCGTTCACTCGTTCGTTTTTGTTTTGTTTTGTTTCGTTTCGCTTACCCCCCCCCCCCCCGCATAATGCTACTACCTACCGAACCGTCGGAACAAATCTGCGAAGCCGAGCGCTCGAGGCGCCCGGAGCTTCGGCGCGGGCGGCGGCGACGACGACGACGATGGCTGCTATGGATGCTGGCTGGAAACCGACGCCGCATTGTCTTTTGACCGAGCACGCCGGTCGTCCTCCTTGGGGTCGGAATCAGACTCGGAATCGCCGGAGGCGTCGCCATCTACGTCAGCATCGGAGTTTGGGTTTGGGTCGGCGTTGGGGCTGGAGTCGGGGTCGGGTTTGTTCACAATGGCCGAAAATGTCGATAACAGCGGTGAGGCCATGGACCAGCGGGAGGAGGCGGAGGGTGGGCGGGGGGAGGGGGAGGGGGGGGGCGCGGGGGCGGGGGGGGGGGGGCGGGCGAGGGCGGAGGGTATGACGAAGGAGCGGCGGCGGCGGAAGGCTCAGCCTTGGCAGAAGGGGCAGCAACAGGAGGAGCGGCGGCGGCGGAAGGGTCAGCTCTGGCAGAAGCGGCAGCAAGTGAACAAGAAGTTTGAGCAGCGACGGGAGCGGGCGCTGCAGGGGATCCGGGAGATAAAGCCGCTCCAACCTCAGACCGGGAAGTTTTTGGAGGTGAGAAAGGTGGTATATAGAAGAAGGGAGGCGAAGGGGGAGGAGAGGAGAGAAGGGGCAAGGAGAGGAGTGGGGAAGGAGAGGAGGGGAGGGGAGGGGGGAGGAGGAAGAAGTGGGGAACGATGGAGGCGGGGGCGTTGATCCGTGTTTTGTTGCAGCTGGAGGTTGTGTTGGTGACCATGGCCGCGGGGTCGTAGGGGTGGACAGACAGAGGGGGTGAGCCGGGGGTTGTCGGCACGAGCCAGGGCGAGTCGCTGACATTTGTCTGGAGGTGTATGGTTGGCATTCGCGTTTCTTTCTTGTCTCGCCCCCCGCCCCCCCCCCCCCCCCCATCTCCTTCCCTTATTTCTCCCCCTCCGCATCCGCCTCTGCCTCCAGCGCGTGCACTTTTTCGGTTGTCGCGATCAATACGAAACGATACGATCTGATATGATATGATATGAAATGACATGATATGATATGACATGATATGACATGATATGATACGATATGGCATGGTATGATATGATATGATATGACATGATATTGTGTGATATCATGTGATATCATACGATATACGACGATATGATACAGTTGGATATGTTCCGATACGCTGCTACTGTATATGATTACGATATAATACTATACTATACGCTACGCCACGCTACGATACGGTACGATACGATACGATACGATACGATACCACACGAGACCACATCACACCTAACCCCACACCACACCCCACCCCACATTTCAGTACGTGAACGACATCGATCGAGACACGACGAGTCACGGAACCGCCCCTCCAGAGGTACTCTTTCTCGCGGGCTGCCGGGCGCTAGCGTTTTCAGTGACGGCAGCCGTGGCGGTAACTAGTCCGCTCGTCTCCCTCGGCGGCAGCAGCAGCAGCAGCAGCAGCGGCGGCGGCGGTAGTGGTGGTAGTGGTGGTGAGGGAAAGGGCCGAGCGGGGGCGGGGAGAACGGCGGCGGCGGTGGAAGAGGCTGATCGTGGGGATGCTTCGAGGGTCCGAGGTCTCCGGCTCGTGGTATCGGCGTTGAGAAAGGCGACCGGGCAGGAGGCGGGGCTGGAGACATGGTGAGATATATCTGGAGGAAGGGGGGGGAAGGGTAGTGGGGTCAAAGGGGGGGGTAGAGGAGGCGGCGCGCGCGGGGGGGGGGGGGGTGGGGGGGCGGGGGCAGGTAGAGAGGAGTAGGGGAAGGCCCTCTGCTTTTTCTCAAGCGTTTGTTGTTACGTGTTTTTTTTTTTTTTTTTTGGGAGGGGGGGGGTGGGGCGTTATTTTTGGGTGTTGTTTTTCCTCCTGATAGCCGCCTCCGTAAGTTATGTCTCTTCGTGCTACGTACCAGGTCGGTATTGCTCTTACCTCGCCTCACCCTGACCCTTAGCTTGCCTCGCCTTTCGCCCCTAGGTGCGCTGTAAGCTGTCGACTTCTCTCCGTGGCCTGGACATCTCCTCTCGTGTAAAACCTGTCGCGATTTCCCGCTCGAGCGCCCGTACCAGCCGCGGCGGCGGCGACGGTGGGGGCGCAGCGGCGGCGGGGGAAGGTCCCGGACAAGGTCAAGGCGCTTCTCCGGGCGAGGTACCAAACGTGGACATGCCGGATCGGCAGCAGCAGCAGCAGCACGTGCACCAGTTGCAGCGGGCGCTTACCCCCTTTCCTTCTGTGGAGGTAGCCGAGGAGGAGGAGGAGGAGAAGGAAACAAGGAGGGAGGAGGGGCGGCGGGTGAGCGACCGGACCCGGACTGTCGGACGGATCTGGACAAGCCGCTTGTGCTAACTGGGGGCCATGGAGATGCTGGCGACGGCGTTGGTTTCGCTCCCCGCGGGGGATGTTGAAGGCGCCATGCAGTGTGTTGGGTGAGTGACCTGCGCGCTCCGCTCTCCGCGATGCTAACTGCGCGTGACGGGCATATGCCTATTCGTGTCTTGTCTTGCCGCGCTGCACTGTTCGCATCCCGTCGCCACCACCCTCACCCTAACCCTTACCCTACCCTGCTCTACCCTTCCCGGCCCTGTCCTGCCCTGCCCTGCCCTGCCCGGCGTTTACCTGACCTGCCAAGACCTACCCTGATCTGCCCCGCCTTGCCTGACCCTACCGTATCCCTACCGTATCCCTACCCTATCCCTACCCTACTCTACCCTACCCTAACCCTACTCCAACCCCAACCCTATCCTTACCCCAAAACCCCACCCCACTCCACCCCACGATACGCTACGCTCAAACGCGACTCCCTATGAACAATATGTCCTAATATCATTACGTCGCAACATGTCACAGCATGTGTCACGATATGTCACAGCATGTGTCACGGTATGTCACAGCATGACCCGACATGTCGACGCGACGTCGGCCCAACCCCTCCCCCCCTTCCCCCCCCCCCCTCCGTCCGGACATTGTAGGGATGCGAGGGTCTATGGCCATATGACTATGGCCATTCATAATATTGAGTACACCCCCCGCCCCCCCCTTTTACTCCCCCCCCCCCCCCCCCCCCGCTTCCCTCTCCTATCCCGCCTTCCAGTGCCCTGTGCCTTGTTCGCGTCCTGCAGGTGCTCTCCGCTTGTCGGTACTCGTTGGGGGAAGAATTGGGCGCCGGGGTGGAAGGCCGAGCGGCAGCAGCTGCCGCTGCTGCCTCTTTTGACGAGGAGGAGAACGGCGGGCGGGAGGGGACGGGGGAGAGCGGAGGCGGGAGTAGGGAGGGGGACGGCAGGAGAGGAGGTGCTGTGATGGTCGCTAGCGTTGAGCATGTGCGGGCGCTTGTGCTTGGCAAAGATTGGTGAGCGGGGAGTGGCACTTTAAATTGGGTTGGGTGTTGTGTACCTGGTATGTGGGGGGCGTGGGGGTGGGGGTAGGGTGGGATGGGATGGGGAAGGGAGGGGGTACTCATGTCTTGCATGGCCGTAGTCGCATGAACGTAGACCCTCGCACCCCTGTAATGCCGGGACAGAGCACGTCGGGTTTTTCACGGACCAGGCAGCTATTGCTTGCGCCTAGTGCGAAGCGCCGTGAGGTGTTCGGCGAGTGGCATGGAGGGTGAGCTGCATCCGACTAAGGACCGCGTGTGAGGCGGACTCTCGTTGCATACGGATGACGGCATCGAATCGTTTTATTTGTTGGGGGGGTGGGGGGGCTACTCATTTCCATTTGGGGGGGGGTACATAGATGGTGCAGACTGTGCACCAAGTGGAGGGTGCACAGTTATGTAGGAATCAAGATAGCGGACGATGTTCCGGCGCGCATCATTTTACTCGACAGCCTTTCTTGTTTTTCTTGTTTTTTGCTGGTTTTGTTTTCTATTGCACCATGTGTCGGTTTCGGTTCGGGTTGATTTTGGTTTCGTGTGCATCCGTTTTTGGTTTTTGTTTCGTTTCGTGCCGTTTCTGTTCGATTTTGGTTTGTTTTTAACCCCTTCAGTCCCGCGGTCCCGTTTTGGGGACAAACTACCTATAGTTTGAGTGGTTTGTCCCCCAAACGGGACTGCCGCACTAAAAGGGTTTGAGAAGTTGTTCTTTTTCGATTGTCTTCAAAGCCCAAGCCCGCTGCTGCAGCTGCTGCTGCTGCTACCATTTCGGTCGATAGTCTGCTGTTTTTTTGTGCATGCAGTCACAGACCCCGCGAATGTATCTGCTTGTGGTGGTATACATGCGCACCTCGGATTGGTAATTGATTCCTATTTGCTGACGAAGATGAAGTAGTTGTCTGTACTCCCACAAGCGTGACCAACCAAAACAATATCAGCTGCTGCTGCTGCTGTCAAAAGTGAGCCACGCACTTCCCATACGTACTCGGCCAAAAGAATATGAACCATAGCGCCTATTTATAGTTCTCTTCTACATCAACAAACTGCAGATTATTATCGTAACGGTTCCCGATCCCTAATAATATTTTCCTTTGCCTGTATGATCTATCACGGTGACCCATAGTAAATAGGTCCAAAGCACCCACTTCTGTGCGTGGTAACTCCACACCTACTCCGTGAATCGAAAACGTTGATTGCCTGTTCAAAAGAACGCGGTTGGTGATGGGCTTCCCATCGATGCCATGTTTGTATTTCCCCAGGAATACATTGGGAAAGCCTCCCTCTCCCCGTGTTTGGGCCAATGTAGTCAGTCAGGCCCACCGTGATAGCACATGTTTCTTGGGTTGGGTCTGTATTACGCAGATCCCTCACGATCTCTTGAGGGCTTCTACGATAGAGGTACACCCAAAATTTCGAGGCTCCTTGCCTCACTTGAGGAGCTCCATACCTCACCCGAACACTAACTTCAGCAAAAAAAAATGGTTGCATCCCGATGAAAAAGAATTCCGTGGCCCGAGTGTACAAAAAATCGTCATTTTCCGGAAAAAAAATTGGCATTCCGACGAATTTTGGGTTAAGGAGCCCCGTTGTTCAGAAAATGTTTTGGCGGAAATGTGAAACCTCTCTTCACCGCCGGCAGCTAAGGAACCAACTACCCGGTAGATGATCTACTGCAGAGGTGCGAAGCCGCCGTGGTTTCTTCCTTGACCGACCTTACCGCTGGATTCGTTTATTTGTTCGCCCCCGTGTTCCTCTCCGCAAAAAAAGGTCGTTGCCAACCGCGCTCGGCGGCGGCGGCGGCGGTGGCGGTGATGGTGATGGTGGCATGTCAACGGCGGGTGGAAATGGATATGGTTCTACTGCTGCTGCTGCTGCTGCTGCTGGTGCTCGTGCTACTGGTGATGGCGGTGGTGCTACTGCTGCTACTGGTGGTGGTGGTGGTGGTGGTGGTGGTGGTGGTGGTGGTGGTGGTTATGCTGCTGCTGTTGCGGCCGTGTCTGCTATGGGGGCTGGTAATGCTGCTATCG
Organism: Nereocystis luetkeana; assembly: GCA_031213475.1. Lineage (NCBI taxonomy): Eukaryota > Phaeophyceae > Laminariales > Laminariaceae > Nereocystis > Nereocystis luetkeana. The sequence continues at coordinate 10,169,225 of JARUPZ010000004.1, forward strand.
CTGCTAGGGGTGTTGCAGCCGCGACTTCTCGGTCTTCCGCGAGGTTGAAGGATCCCTGGACCAAAGCCGCGTCGCCGCCCCTTCTTCCTGGTGGCAGGCGTGCCGGGGCAGAGCGCGTGCGGACCTTCTCCATCGGCGTCCATGGTGGCGGTTACGGTGGCGGTAGCGGTGGCGGTAGCGGTGGCGGTGGTAGTGCTGGTGCTGGTTCTAGTGGTGGTGTTGGTGCTGGTTCTGGTTCTGGTGCTGGCGGTGCTGGTGGTGATGATGGCGGTGGCGCGGGTGTTTGTGGTGGTGATGATGCTGTTGGTAGTGCTAGGGGTGGCGGCCGCGGCGGCAGCGGTGGCAGCGGCAGCGGCGGCAGCGGCGGCGTTAGTGCCAGCGGCGGCGGCAGCGATGATCGTTACCTGAAGGCCGCGGCGGCGCACGTGACCGCATTCCTGAGAACAGCCCTTCTGATGGTGCACGTCTGCATGACGCCGGAAGAAGACGGGGAGGGGGGCGAAGACGCGGACAGTATCCGGCTCGGCGGGCGGTGGCAAGGGGGAAGAGAAGGGGGGGGGAGGGGAGGAAGCGGGTTTGCACGGAGCGTGTTCAGCGCGGGGGTGGCGGTGGGCGCGGACGGAAATTTCTTGCCGAGCTCCGACGACGAGTTCCTGCCCCTGTGCCGTTTTTTCGGGTTTCCTGAGTCTGCCGAGGCGTTGCTCTCGCAACCCGGGCTTGTGGACGCCGCCCGCAGGTACAATTTGGCTTGGTTCTATGCCCACAAGTTTGTTTTGTGCGCTCACAGGCTGGCTTTTCAGTCGCACTGGCTTGTTTAGTGTGAGAGCTGTGTTGTTATGTATGCGCACACGTACGTATTGTATGCGCGCAGGTGTGTTTCGTACGCGCGCAGATACTATGTTTTTGCGCGCCGGCTTATTTTGTATGCCCGTGGGCGTTTTCGGTACGCAGTCAGACTTGTTTTATATGTGCCCAGGCTTGTATTGCACGCGCGGAGGCTTGTTTTGCCTGCGCGCAGACTTGTTTGGTATTTGCACAAATGGTTTGGTATGCGCTTATAACTCTTGCACACGCGCGCATGTCTGTTTCGCATGCGCGCAGGCTTGTTCTGCATGCTCGTATAGTAGGCTTGCCTGGTGTGCGCGCATGCTTGTTTTGTACGAGTCTGGACGGAAATATAGGGGGTTTTTGGTATCCATATTTGTACCCCTGAGGTCCTTATGTATCCGAACAGAGTGGTATGTGCGTAGGTTTGTTGTGAGCGCAGGCTTGTTTTGTATGCGGGTAGGCTCATTTTCTATGCTGCGCGCTGGCTTGTTTGATGCATGCGCAGTTTTGTTTTGTACCAGCTCGGGTTTTGTGTGTGCGTGTTCAGATGACGCATGGAAGGAAGGTCATGGATCAGTGGGTGGGTTAGGGTGGGTGGATGCGTCGTTTGGTGGGTGGGTGGATGGGTAGGTAGGTAAGTGGGTTGTTGGATGGGCGAGGTTTTTGGTCGGTGGTTGGACGTTGTTGTAGGGGTTGGCCGAATTTCACTCGTCATGCGGATGCTTTTTTTCATGTTGGATTGGGTCCAATTCCTTTTTCTGTGTCTCTGCTGGGTGCGGTTGTCTGCCGGCGTTCGCCGTGCGATGCGGCGGACGCTGTTCGTACAGTTCTCACCGGAAATACTTTGCTGTTCTTGTTGTTATTGTTGTTGTCGGCTTTGTTTTTGTTGGTTCGTTTTTGCTCGCTTGCTGGCTTGCTCGCCGGCGTGTTTGCTTGTTTGCGTGCTTGCTCGAGTCGAAATGAAACCAAAGCCGAACCGATACAAACCAAACCCAATGAAGGTGGCTGACGTGCTTGACGGCCGAGACCCTTCCGGGAGGAGGAGCGGCGTCGGGAGTGCCGGAGTCTCTAGCAGAGCGCCGAGAGATCGTCGCCCGACGCCTCCGCGACTTTCCGGTGCCGGTCAAGGTGAGTGATCTACGACTGGTGTACGCCTGATCTAGTACTGGTGCAAGCCTGATCTTCGATTGATGTCAGCGGCGTGGTCTACTGTTTGTTGGCGTTAGCCTGGTGTACGATGAATGTAAGCCTGGTATACATGTGCAATGCACACATTGTCTACGTTGGGTGTAAGCCTGGTCTGGGCGTGATTTATGCCGCCTTGCCTTGCCTTGCCTTGCTTCTGTCTTTCCTTTCCTTGCCCCCCCCCCCCCTTTGCGTTCACTCCCCTCCCCTACCTGCTCCTCCTTCCCCACCCTTACCCCTACCCTTACCCCTTTCCCTCTCCTTCCGCTTACCTCTACCCCCACGCCTACCCCTCACCCGTACATTTTCCACCCCTCCTCGCTTTCCCTTCCCTCCCCTCCCCACCCTTCCCTTCCCTCCCCTCCCCTCCCTTCCTCACCCCTCCCTTCCCCACCTCTATCCTTGCCCGTCTGCCCCCGCTATCCCCTCCCATACCCTTGCCCTTCCCTCCCTGATTCCTACCCGTACCCGATTTTTACCCTGACCCCTACCTCTACCCCTTTCGCGCGCAGATCGACCTCGTGACTCTGCCTCACGCGTACACCGACCTGCACGCCGAGGTCTCGGCTCGGGCGGGGGAGGGTGTGAGCCAGCCGGCGGTGTGCCTTGTGTGCGGAGATGTGCTGGACTCCAGCGGAGGGGGGAGGTGCACACTGCACGCGCGGCTGTGCGGCTGCGGAGACGGCCTGTTTTTCTTGCTCCAGGTGCGAACTAGAGGCGGGGGGCGGGGGGAGGGGGAAAGGGGGAGACGGGAGTTTGGGAGGCCTTGGGCGCGGGGGAGGGGAGGGGTTGAATCGAAGGGGAAGGGGGGGGGAGGGGGGCTGGAGGGGGGCTCTGCAGGGGACGGGGCGGGGGCTTGCTTCCCATCCATTGTCCATCTTGGCTGGTGATGCACTTGGTTTTCGTTCGGTCCTTGTGGCGGCGGGTTACAATTCCACTCTGTTGTCGCCGTCCGCCGCCTGTCGCTGATGTGTTTCATTGTTTGACGGTGTCTGCTGATGCGATTCCCCCTTCCCCTCTCATTCTTCTCCCGCCACCCCCCCCTTGTCCCTCATCCCCCCCCCCCTCCCCCCCCCTCAACTTAACCACAAGCTACTTCAGCCTCGACAAAATATGAATATTACGTCGTATTACAACAAATAAAAACATAAAATGACGACAACGCACTCCACCGGAACTGCTACTAAGAATTTGCCGCAATTCATGACGAAACAACAGGAGTGCTCCATTCTCCTGATCCACGGGTCGCGGGCATCGTTCTTCCCTCCCCCCTACGTGGATGCGCACGGGGAGCGGCAGCGGCATAGCTTCCGCGGCAGGCCCCTCTTCCTCGACGAGAGGCGGTACAGCGTGGTGCGGGGTCTGTGGGCGAAACACCTCGTGGCGCATGAGGTATACACACGTGGGGTTTCAGCGTGTTTCGCGCAGCTACCGCGTGTTGCCGTGTTTGGAAGAGTTGACATTTTTAGTGTATTTTAACGAGTTGCCGTGGTACTGTGCTTTACCGTTTTTCAACGCGTTTTCTTACAACATGTTGCCCTTTACCGTGGTGTGTCGTGTCTTGACGCGTTTTTTTTCCGCGTTGACGCGTTTTTTTTCCGCGTTGCGACATTCTACCATTTTCTGCCTTGTACCGCGTTGCCGTGTTGCCGCGTTAGATGCGTTTATCTGAGCTGCCGGGTTACCTCGTTTTACCGTTTCTAGCCTGTTTTGTCGCGCTACATGTTCTGCGACGGTGACAAACGTGAAGCGCTGCCGTATTTTGGGTGCGGTGAGTTGTGCTTTTTGTGTGTTGCGCTTTTTGTTGTGCTTTGTTGTGCTTTTTGTTGATGCTTTGTTGTCGTGTTGTGTTGTGACGTGCTGTGTTGTATTGTGTGTCGTGTGTTGCGTTGTGTTGCGTTTTGGATTAGGTTGAGTTGAGTGTAGTGCAGTATCGTACTATCAACAGTGCTGCTTTGTGCTTTGCTGTGTTGTGGTGGGTATCGCGGTGGCATCGGACGCTCCCCTACAACGAAGAAGCAGTTGTAGAGCACCCCCATAGCTGTCTCTGGGAGTGGCCACACTGCGAAATTCAATTAACTCATTGAAGCTGTCTTCCATATGCAAGTCCGCCTCACAAGCGATTATTAACTCACCCTCCGTGCCACCCGCCGACACTTCACGGCGCCTCGCGCTCGGTGCTAGCAATGTCTGCTTGGCCGGTGAAAACCCGACGTACTTCGTCCCGGCGTTGTAGAGATGCGAGGGTCTATGGATCATACGACTATGGCCATGCATGATATTGAGTAAACCCCCCTTCCCCCCCCCCCCCCCCTCCTCCCCTCCCCTTCTCTCTCCTCCCCTGTCGCTTGTGTCATATCGCAACTGCTACAGGTGGTGCAAAACCGGAGCACCAGCCGCCAGGTCATCATCAACAACCACTACTGACCTCAAAACCACAAGAAAACATAAACATAGCTGAAGAAAGCGGCTGCTTATATAGTACAGTAAGCGGTTCGAAGATTGAAAATTGGCTAATTTTGTTGATCCGTTTTTTTGTGATCTGTTTTTTGTGGTCTATTTTCGTGTGACCTGTTTTTTTCCCCCCTTTTTTCCCATAATCGGAGCGGCCGGGGATAAGACGTGATCGGACGCTCGCATCGGTTAGTTTAGACCCGAACTTTTCAATAAGAAGAAGTCCACGTACACAGCAGTAGTCGCGTGGTCACGTGGGGGGGGTGTATTATGCACACATATTTTTGGCACGCTTCGAGCCTCTACCCATAGTTGGCCTCGGTCTCGGCCTCTTTTTTTCTGACGGGTATGGCTCGCGGCGGACAATGGTTAAATGGGTTGGGTGCGCTGGGCGTGTTGGATGGGTTGGGTGGGTGGGTGGGTGGGTGGGTGGGTAGGTTGGTGGATTTGTAGGATGCGCTGCATTCTGGTATCGAGGTCAACGCCATCTCTCGTTTTGAATGCTTCTCACTCCTTTTTGTCGACTTCGTGTTCGTCGACGATGTGTAAGAGACTTGGGGGCGCAGGCCTGTGGCTGATGCACGATCTTATGCACTGTGGATGGGTGCGTAGGTTGTGAGAAGTGAATGGGGTGAGGAGGTGGTCAGGCGGGCGAGAGGATTTTTCACAATGGGAGAAGGGCGAGAGTGAGGGGAAAGGAGGGTACGATATAATGTTGGGACGGGTGGTTTCGATGGCCAAGAAGGCGGTGGCGGGTCGCGGTGGCAGTTTCAATGCTCGCTGAAAGGAAGGTCGGCCGGCCGCGTTTTTATATTCGAGCCTTTGATGGGTTGTCCGACTGTTTTGTGGTGTGCGATCTTCGGGGTGGGGATAGCGGAAGGGGTTCATCTTGAATGTGTCGCGAAACTTATTTGGGCTTCTCGTTCTGGCTCGTGTTCTGATTCTGGCTCTTGTACTCTTTGTTGTCGTTCTTCTCCTTCTCCTTCGCTGTCACCTGCGGTTTCTTTTTTTTGCTCTTTTTGTTTTTTCTTCCACCAATTACGTTTTCTCTCGTAGCCGCTTTTTGGGTTTTCTCCCTGCGATATTTTGCTTCGTTGCTTTTCGTTTTTTTTTTTTTTTCGTGGGCGTGTCAGCTTTGTAGCTTTGTCGGCTGGAGCACGCGGCGGCAATGGCGATGGTGGTGGCAGTGCTAGAGTCCTCAGGGCGCAGGGCCGACGACGCCATTGTTGCTCGGTCAATCATCGCTGGCATGTTGACGACGTCACGGGTGTTTGTTGTAATGGCCAATGAGCGTCGATTGGTTGAAAACGTCGGTCGTTTGACGACGCCAGGTTTGGTTCCCCAGTCAACTCGATCGGTTGACGGCGCCAATATTGTTTGGCCAATTAGATCGATCGGTCGACAACGCCAAGATTGTTGAGCCAATCAACGTCGACTCAATCACGACGCCACGATTATTCGACCAACCACGTCGATCGTTTGACGAGGCGAAGACTGTTGGGTCATGAAAACTCGATCGGTTCACGACGCCAGAAATGGTTGGTAATGAACGTTGATCGCTTGACGACGCGGAGAATTTTTGGCTAATTAACGTCGGTCGGTTTTTAACACAGGCAGCTACTACTGCAGATGACTGGTAGTACAGAGTAGCTACTTCATTCACAAATAACGCGCACGCGCAAAATATACACTGGTTGTTTCGACCACGATTACAGCACTGGTTCCTTCGTCAGCAACTAGGTGTATTTGTTAGACGTATTCGGTGGGGTGGTGGGGGCGGGGAGGTGACGGTGGGGGTAGTGGCGGGGGTCGGGGGTTGAAGGGTGGAAGGAGGGGGGAGGTGGGAGAGGGCAGATAGTAATTTCGCTGAACAATACTAATATGATGAAACGTAATAAACACTGGCTGAGAGCGATCGAGTGCGTTGTCTGTGAACATGGGGGAAAAGGCTGTGACGCCTCTTGGCACGGGGATACCTCGATGGCTTTAGCCCCTGGGTGCGGGGGGGTGGGCACAACCTCCATGCCGGTACTGCGCTTGTGGTTATTTCGCGCAGGCAGGCAGCAGTAGTAGATATGTACGGACGTCGTGCCCTTGGGCAAGCACTTTATTTCCTCCCCCTCATTTTCCTCCTCTTCTACCTCCATAGATCAACCAAGCTCTGTGGGACTGTTTTTCCATCATTCGGCGTTCGTTACTACAGAGCATACTGCCCATACTTGTTTGCAGGGGGTCGCTGTGTGCTCATACGTACAGCAGCAGTAAGCAGTTTTGTTTTCCCCCAATTTCACGGGGATCTTTAAAAGCGCCATGTTTCTGTCCGTCTGTCTGACCCCTCATTTAGTTGCTCCGACCCATGGATTTGCAATCAACCCCTCACTGTTGACGCCCACACCGCGAGCGACGGATTCGATATCTGACACATAAGCAAGCGGACTGCACTCACGCTTGGCTCTGTTGCCCTGTGCCTTGAACCAGCAAATTTTTGAGTTTGTCGCCTCCATCAAGGGGTCGTGCTAAATAAATGTGGTTTGCTACAGTAGCCTACGGAGTCATCGACTGGTAGCAGAGTCGTCTGAAATACATTGCGGGTAGGCGCACTAAGCAGCCTTCCTACTGTGCTACAAATTATCACGCCAAGGGTGTGCACATAATCTTTGGTACGCAAGCGGTTTCAAGTCAAATTCTTCGTTGTATCTACGATATTGTGGTACTTAGTATTAATAGCGGCAGTAGTCTGGTGCTACTCTAACCTCGGTCTGATGGATATTTGTAATGAGGAGCGAGCGTATGCTTGTGTGATTCGACATTTGTTTCTGGTCACCCTGTTGCTTAAAAACACTGCACTGCCTGGTAGAACATAAAATAAATAGACGGACCAGGCAACACGACAATGCCACTCGTTTACGTTTTCACGTCGGTGTCGTACCCATAGCGCCCCGTAAAATGAAGCTTACTTTAACTCCTGGCCGACAATAAACAGCCGTCAACGCCACCACCGTCACCATCACCGCCACCGTGATCACCATCACCACCGTTACGATCGCCATCACCATCATCGTCACTCCACCGTCACCATCACCTCCCTCGCCAACGCCACGGGGGCCATATTCGTCACGGTCACCGCCACGGTCACCTTCCCCTCGACCTTCACCGCCACCCTCGGCGGGTGACAGGCGACAGGCACCAGACTTGAAAGTAAGACACCGTGGCGCTCTCTTCCATCAAGGCTGGCAATCGCCAATGCCACCGTCGCCGTCATCTGTCACCGTTACTTTCACTATCACCGTCGACGTCACGTCCAACGTCACGGTCACTGTCGCTACAACCGCCACGGCCACGGTAATTACCACAATAATACCCGTCACGGTCACACCCACGATCACCACCATCACTGTCAACAAGGGCAGCAGGACATAGACGACAGGCACCACATTCTTATTTTCACCGCGGCACTAATCCATCAAACCTGGCAACCGCCAGCGTCACCATCACCGTCACGGTCATCGTCACCTTCCATGTCAAAATCACCGTCGCCGTCACCTTCGCGGTCACCATGAGCGTCGCGGCCACCATAGTTATCACCAGAACCGTCACGGTCACGATCACCACCATCACCGTCACCATGGGCGGGAGGAGATAGACGACAGGCGACAGACACCAAACCTTCTATGCTTACACCGCCGCGGCGCTCTCATCCATCAAGGCAGACTAACGTCATAATTTCCGTCGCCGTCACCGTCACTGTCACCGTCGACGTCACCTTCAACGTCGTGGTCATCCTCGCCGTCACCTTGACGGTCACCATAACCCTCACTGTCCCAAGAATTATACAACCCTCGGTCACGGTCACCGTCACAACGTCATTATCGCCACCATGACCAGGTGTTAAGATCAAGGTCGGGACACTTTGTATCCCTGGACAGGTTTGCCTATTAAGTCGGTGCTCGTTGGTACTCACGTGTGTTGTTTGCTTAAATATAGAAGAAGAGCAGCTTTAGTCCTTTTGCTGAGAGAATCCCTGGTTTTCCATCTAAGATACGCCCCCCACGTACTACAAATACGATCGATCCCAAAGCCTGAACCCAGGTAATTGCCGGGCTTTCAGCCTCATTCAAAGCAGTACCATAACACTAGCCCACTCTGATGAGCCGTGTATGCAAAATGGGAATTCGTGGAAACCCCGATTCCACGAGATAGAACATGAGTCGAAGATGCGGCTCCTCAAAACCCACTCCCACATCTCTGAACGGCAAGGTAACGAAGCCGGCAAGGTTCGCCAAAAAAAAGGAAGGAAGGAAGGCCTAGCCTTAAGGGGCAGGAAGAAATCGTCTTCGACGGAAAAGAAAGAGTGACTACAACGCGTGCCAACTAAAAGACGCAAAAGTCCTAAGCCGACGACGCCACTTGTTAAGATCAAGGTCGGGACGCTTTGTATCCCTGGACAGCTTTGTCTATTCAGTCGGTACTCGTTGGTACTCACGTGTATTGTTTTCTTAGAGATAGAAGAAGCGTAGCTTTATTCCTTTCATGCGCGCGGAGACTGAGAGACAAGCTCGTGCCTCGCTGGGAAAACCCCCCGGTTTTCCATCTAAGATACGCCTCCCAAGTACTACAAATACGATTCCAATACCTGAACCCAAGTAATTACCGGGCTTTTAGCCTCATTCAAAGCAGTACCATAACGCAGGCCATAGACGACAGGCAACGGGCACCAAACTTTCTGTTATACACCGCGGCGCTCTGGTCCATCAAGGCTGGCAAACGTCATCGTACGCCATCGCCGTCATCTTCTCTGTCACGGTCTCCATAACCGTCACGAGTCGTCATACTTGTCAACACACCCGTCACGGTCACGGTCGCCACCGTCACCTTCACTACCACCGTCGCCATGGCGGGCGACAGACGGCAGGTGACAGACGCCAAACTATTTCCCTGGTGCATACTAAACGTCACGGGCGTTCTCATCCAACAGGAAGGCTGGCCACGAAAGCCTCCACTTCTGTGACGAACTCTCGCGCGTGACTTTCGTCGGATAGGGCGTGGTTCGCCCCGCCGATAACGTGCACTAGGGTAGTAGTGGTAGTGGCAACGGAAGCGGTGACACCCGGTTTGGGGCGAGCGTGGAGCACCGCGCCAATTTTCTCCGCCAGGAGTTCTTTGCCTGCGGAAACCCCCGAGACACCCGGGGGCATGTACTCATCAGCTCCTGATATGAACGCTGCCGTCGGCACGGAAGCCATGTGTCCCAGGCGAGCGTCCCGCTCTTCGGGGGACAGGTCGGAGCTGAACATGTCGTCGTCCCCATCCTGGCAGATACAAAACCAGTGGTCACAGCAGCAGAAGGACGGTTTCAACGGGTACAGCTGCAGTTACAACAGCAGTTAATGGGCGAAATATCTTCGGTGCGGGTAGTTCTCCTATTGGTCGATAGTTACAGCGGTAGCGACGGTCACAACAATAGCTGCAACGGATACAGCGGCTACGAACAGCTTCAACATTTACAACAGCAGGGGCAACAGCAGTCAACAATGTACAACAACGTTGCGCATTCGTTACAACGGTTTCAACTACTGTAGGTATCGAAGCTTACAACAGCAGTCAGTTATTACGGGGGACCAAAGTTAATAGGACCAAATATTGTTAGTAAAATGGTTAAATATATAGGTTTTTATGTATACCATAGGTCCTATTAACTATGGTCCCCCGTAATATTTAGTCAGTTCATAACGCTGACAACGGCTATATATGTACAATGGTTGGCGACCGTTACAACAGACACAACAGGTACAACAGTTATAATGACAACACAACAGCCAAAACGGCTACGTCAACTCTCACAACCAAAGCTGTAAGAGATTGACCCAAAGCCGAGCTACGGCAGGGGTTACTTGGTTATAGTGTAGCTCAAAACATGTCCTACTGACGGAACCTCTTCAGCCGATGTGTATCGCATATTATTATTTGCGAGCCCATTCCATTGTGAATCGGGCTTAGCTTCCAATATTTCCAAAAAGTCGATTGTTGGGTGAGGTATGGAGCTCCTACACCCTAATCAAGTGAAGAGCCTCAGAAAACAAGACGTGTTACAGCAGACCGCTACCGTAGCGCGCGTTCCCCCCGACTGACCGACCCCCTGCACTAAAACTAGTACGTTAAGGTCAGAAGAGGCCTTGAGCCGCCCGAAAGGACCGGTCTCCTGGCATACCAGTATTTTGGCCACAACAAGAGTCACAAAGAACGGCTGCAGATACAACAACGCGCACTCTGGACGCTTACTACGAGATGGGTAGAGCACTCTTTTGGGCCTCTTTGTTTCTGAGTTGACAGCGCTCCTCAATCAGGTGAGGAACGGCTATTAATAAAACCCAATCTTGTCGGAATCTCGTTCGTGTGTGTGTTTTCCATGCTGGCATTCGTAGCATACCTACCATAGTAGGCCATGGGATTGTTGTACAAAACTTCTCAACCGTAATTTTTCGGGTGGGGTAGTTGGAAAAACGAAAACAAAAAACATCCCATATATCATCCTCGCCCTTCTCTCCCGCTCCCTCCCGGCAGCAACTCATTGCCGGGGTCACACAGCGGGAGTTCCCCTCCGCCCCCCCCGTATTATATCTAGGTTGGGTTGGCGTCGGTTGGCAACGACACTGTAAAACATGCCGTTCACTACGTGAGCTAGACAACCAGGGTACCGCTTTGTTTTTCATTTTGTTTTTGGCGGTCGGTTACAGCTGGTTGTCGAGTTAGGTCGTTTGTGCGAGGCGAACAACCTTTACTCCGCACAAGTGGGAATTATCGTATCACGTAGTGTGTATGGTAAGGCACCCACGAGGCAGTTACATAGTACTCCCATTGCTGTCTCTGGAAATGCCTACACCGGAAATTAAATTAACTCATTGAAGCTGTCATCCATTTGCAAGTCCGCCTCACAAGCGGTTATTAGTAGGATGCAGCTCACTCTTCATGCGACTCGCCCAGCAAACACCTCACGGCGTTTCGCGCTTGGTGCAAGCAACGTCTGCCTGGTCGGTGAAAACCCGACATGCTCCGCCCCGGCATTGTAGAGATGCGAGAGCCTATGGTCATACGACTACGGCAATGCATGAGATCGAGTACATCTCTCCTGTCGAGTACACCCCTCCTCACTACGGCTCGTGCCTTGACTTTTATCGCGGGAAGAATTCAGCATTTTCTCCTCTCGTCGACTCGCGTCCAACTTTAGAGTTCCTCGAGCGAGGAGCCTTAGAAAAATAGGTGTATTTGCACTCCCCGACCGTAGTATGCCTCTGTATGATAGTCGCTACAACGGTTACGTGTAACATACCTTCGTGGCAAGGGACAAAAACCTAGAAGCCGTCATCGGAGCCTCGTCGGTGTCGGCTGGCATCAGCTCGTTTCCACCCAACCTGACCCTGGCCACAGCTATTTGGCCCTCCGTCTCCGGCAGGGACGCCATGTACTCGCGGTCGCTGACCGGGGCCTGAAGCACCACGCCGCGCACCGCCGCCCGCAGCTCGGGCCGGCCGTGCTTCATGTAGAAGACGGCATCCTGGCAACCGGTGGAGTGTCCGATCAGCAGGAAGGCAGCGCCTCCGTTGCTGTTGGTGGTGATGGTGGCAGTGGCGGGGGTGGCGGTCGGGGGGAGGGGGGGGGGCGTTCGTACTCATTTGTTGCTTGCCTTAGTCATTTGACCATTGAACACGCATCCCTTTCGAGACGGAGCACCGTTCCTACTCCTGACAGAGACACCTCCAACGTTTCGGCGCTCACTCCGGGTGGTAGTGGTAGTGGTGGTGGCGGTGGTGGTGGCGGGGGGTAGGGGAGGGAGGAGGGGGGGGGTTGGTGGCTAGGGTGTAGGTGACGTTGTTGGAAGCGAGCGGGGGTGATGGTAGAGGCGGCGGTGGTGGTGGCGCTTTTGTTGTTGCCGTAGCGGATGAGAGAGCAGGTAAGAGCAAGATAAATAAATACAGGACAGAGAGAGAGATGACGAAACAAAACAGCGTATCGCCTCACTCGCGGTTGCAACCCACCGCTCGCAGATCAAACCATCAAGCCTACCAGAAACGAATACCGGCGGCAGGCGTCCATCGTGCTTCCTTCTCGAGTTCGTCGCGCGACCAATTACTCCACGTAAAAACAACCCCGTCAGACATGATAGCACTGGCCTTCAGAATCACGTATCATTGACCCCTGACTCAGTCCCCACTCCTTCACCTCCACTGTCACCCCATCTCTCCCCATCCCGCCCAGCCCAACCCCACCCCACCCCAGATTTCGGCCCTAATCCACTCCATCCCGCACGCCCCCCGCATTCCACCCCACCTTAACGCAACCCAACCCCACCCCTGTCCCCTTTCATCTCGCTGCCCTCTTTTTGCCCTCATTCATCTCCTATCACCACTGACCTTCCCTTTGCAGGGTTTCCACTCTCCGCAGGCAATGGTGAAGCGGACGGGGCTGTACGCGGTGTTCGGTGTTGCGAGGAGCGACGAACAAAACAAAAAGAAGGATCGGGGAGAGCGAGACACTCAGGTTGGGGCCAACGAGGCGCGCGTTAGTGTAGGAAGGAGTTGTCAAGGGAGGGGAGGGGAGATGTGGCGCGGGGGGGGGGGGAGCGGGGGGGGGAGGACGGCACCTCGCCGGCCCGAATATGACAGCATTGTCTACATACGTATTGCAGACAGCACCAACAACGACATCAAAAACAAAGCGTCTAAAATAATATCAATAGTGTGTATTTCCAATCAAGTAAGCGGCGCCTCTGCTGTACGTAGCTGACACCGCGCCGGGCCGACGGTTGTCTGTCGGCTGTTGGGTGCAATGCAGCACCTCCAGCAAAAGGGGAACACAGGTTAGACGAGGGTACAGCAGGTAATGTACACACAGCTTGGAGGGACCAAAAAAAAGGAAAAAAAAATAGAGCGTCGGACAGACGAAACAAAAACGAACCATAGAAAAGCACCACGCGTCTGCTTCAGGGGAGGGAGCATGAGAAGCGGCAGCGTGTCGCCGTACGATACAGCAGGCACAGCACTAGCAGCAGCAGCAGCAGCAGCAGCAGCAGCAGCAGCAGCAGCAGCAGCAGACGAAGCACCACGATCAGGATCAGGAATGACGCGGGGACGAAAAGGGAGGGGGGGGAGCCCAAGAAAAGCAGAAAACAAGAACAAGGAAAACTAGAAGAAAAAAAACGAAACAAAACAGACTATAAAAATGTGACAACATAATATCTCTTGACCTTGAGGATGAGGCGCCGAATGAAGCATTCCCTCCGAGGAGAGGTAGGCCAGAAGCTCGTCCAATTCCTCCACGTCCTGCTGTAGGCTGCTTACGCCGTAGCCTGCTTTGCCCCACGTCGTCCGTCGATATAGACATTTAGGCGACGGCGGTGGTGGTAGTGGCGCAGGGAGGGGAGGGGGTTGTATGCTCACGTTATGCATGACAGCAATCGAATGACCATAGACCCTCGCCCCCTTAGCACAGGCAGGAAACAGCAGCTTAACAGCATCAAGGGTGCGACTTTAAAGCGATCAGATGGCGAGCATGAGGGCACGGACAGGCAGCGAGCAATGCAACTTCACGACTGTACAGATACAACAATCGCGAAAATGTAGAGTCTCCTTTGGAACGCGACCAGAGGGCGGCATGCACGAGCGAGAATGTTTGCCGAGCCCCTTCCCTACCCTCGGCCCCCCAACCTTCCCACCCAGTGCATCCCCCCGCCACACACACGCCATATGGCATGAAAGGCGGTTAGTTTCTCGCTTTCGTGCGAGGACGAAAAAACCGCCTGCACGAGCGAGGAGAGCCCCCCCCCTTCGCTGCCCCTCTTCGCCGCCAAACGCTCCAAACACCCCATCCACGCCGATAGCACATGCGAGTACAAAGACGCACGCGAACACAATCACCATGCCGTGCACATTAAAACAACTGAACCATCACCAAACGACGAGAGGAAGGGATGCCCGAGCGTGTAGCCGAATTCCAAACCCCCTACTCGCTCTTCACCACCCCCCCCCTCCCCCCACCAATTTACTTGACTCCCCCCCCCCCCCGACCTCACCCTCACCGCTGCCACAGACTGGCACAAACAAACACACGAACACGAACATGAAGAACACGCCCACCCAAACAAACACACCTAAAATTTTCTGCTGAGACGAGAGGGCGGGCTGCGCGAGCGAGTAACCAACCCCCCCCTTCCCCCTTCTCTCCCCTCCAAAATCGCCCCCCCCCCCGCCCTTGCGAGTTGAAATGGCAATATAAAGTAAGGAACATGCCAACAAAAAAGGTTGCCAGCCATAGTTGACAGAGCTGTATGGGAGAAAGAAACGAAAGGGCGAGCTGGAATAAGGTGGGATAGCGTAGTTGAGAAAGTATGCAAGGACACAGAGGGAAACCAAGAAGAGTTGATGTCCGGCGGGAAGTTTGGGGGGTACAAGGCAGACGTAGAAGACATGGTAGAAAGAAGGGAAGGATAGCGCTAAGAAACAAGGTGGAATCGGAAAAACACTTGGGTATATACGGGGGATTGAGAGAAGTAGTATGAATGAAAACGTATCTGCACGGCCCAATGGACTTCGCGAAAACGCTGAAACTGCGCTTTCGTGTACGTGGCCTGGACCTGCCAGAAAGAAGAAAGATGTATATCAGTAGCCGAGAGGAGGAGGAAATAGATGCACAGATGTGCCGTGTGGCAGAGCAATTGAGAGAAGAATTTATATAGTAGGAGAGTGTGAAATATACAAGGAGGAACGGGATGTGTTAGAGAGACGAGGGAAGTAGACGGATGTGACATGGAGAGTTTGGTACACTAGATAGCAGCGAGAAAGCGACCGCTATCCTAGGAGATAGAAGGTGGCCGCAGGCGGCCAAACAGGAAGGGGATAAGACTAGCGGAAAATTTCTATGTAGTATATGGAAACATCGTAATGAGCGCCCAATTGTTGGAAGTGTCTCTACTACAGGTAGGAGTAGAAACTGTTCTCCGGCTCGAAAGGGATGCGTGGTCAATGGTCAAATGACTAAGGCAAGCAACAAATGAGTACGCCCCCCCCCCCCTCCCCGCCCCTGCGCGCGGCACGATCCCAAACGTCAGCACAGGACATCTACGAAGTATAACACCAAGTTTAACACGAAGTAGAACACCAAAAAAACGAGCACAAAGGAAGCCATCAGCCTAAGATTCGCAGGAGATTAACAAATTCGGGAACCGCCGCACTGAACTGTAGTGCAGGACGTACGATTTCCTGCTTAAGAAGTCCAAGCCGGGCAAGCATTCCCGTTTCTTGCTACTATTATAGTAGGTGACCTTTATTGTAGAAAACACACACACCTAATTCCGCGATTGGTCTTGTCACCTTTGTAAGAGGACGAGAGGACGGGCTGCACGAGCGAGTAGCCCAGACGGTCCAAGGAGGCGGCAAGCCTTGGGAGGTAGCCCAGCGCAAGCAGGCCGTCGGTAAGGCCGGGCACGAAGATCGCGTGCCCGCGAACCCCTCCTCCTCCTCCTCCTGCTCCTGCTCCTCCTTTCCCTTCTCCTCCTTCTCCTCCTCCTCGTCCTCCTCCCAATCCTCCTCCTGGTCTCTCTCCTCCTCTTTCTCCAGCTTCTCCTCCTCCTTGTCGTCTCCCTGGGCGCCCGCCGTCGCGTTGGGCGGGATGGCTGCCCGGCTTGTTCGTAGACGGCTCGCGAACGGTGGTGGCGGTGCTGGTGATACTACTTCCGGTGCCCGCGGCGACTCGGAAGGCCGCCAGGCGCTTCTTCGGCGAGTAGATGAAAAGCTGCCATCGTTTTGGTTTGTCGAAAACGGTGGCGTTGGTTGTTGTGGTGGTGGCGGTGGTGGCGGTGGTGGTGATGGTAGTGGTGGTAGTGGCGGTGGTGATGAGATGGGTGATGGCGTTGGCACATACGTGCATGCGTTAACGGAAGGGGTTCAGTTTTCGATTGCGTTTTTCGGTTTCTTCTTGTTTTTTGTTTTCAACGAGGCCATTACAGTAGGTAAAAAAGCCTCTCCATTGCGGGGTGCATGTATCTGTATCGGGACAGAAAACGGTAAATAAATGTCATCTCCATGCTTGGTGTTATTACGCTTTGAAAATCTGATTTCATTTCCTGCACCGTCAACCGGCAAAAAAGTAAGTGGTGGACCGTTTTATGGGTTTTCGCAGGATATTGCGGATCGCGGACACATTTCCCAAACAGAATGAAAACATAAACAACCCACAACTATGGGCGAAAATAAAAGGGACGTATAAATTACAATATGAAGATCAAGCGGTCCTTATATTTACGTCCAGGGTAGTACGTAGAGAATGTCTCGATATACCGATGATACTGCTGCTGTTGTTTGTTCGTGGCAGATGTAGTCAGTCGCTCTCAAAGCTCAAAGGAATCGGTCACTCCATCGCTGTCCCGCGGGCTGTATGCACGAGCTCACCTCGCCCTTCAGAGGCACGTGGTTAGTTGCAGTAGACATCTTTGGCTGGTCCGAGCAAATAGCAGAGAAAGACAAAGCAATGTCGAGCGTCGTCGCTGTGGCAACAATGAAGCCAGCGCCGAGTCCTCGCATGTGATGCACAGCCAGCTCGTAGCAATGACACACAGCAGTAGCAGCAGTCGATATCAAAGCAAAACAGCAAGCAAACAACCTCAATCAACCAACAACCAACAGACCAAAGAGGGGCTGAGAGCTGTGAGTCGAGACGTCTCCCCGGGGGGGCAATATCAATCTTCACTCACCCGCTTTGTAAACGCCTCTATACAGATACGAGACCGTTTTCGCTTTTCAAGGTTCAGAAACTCTTGACCTCGGGCAATAGCAAGGCAGCAGTCGCACAGCACCTCTCTAAGTCCCAAGGAGCCGCGTGGAGCTCGTTTCTTTCCTTGCACCTTCGATCATGGGCGACATCCAGAACCTTTCGTCATTTGGTGAGTTGAAAACCACCTACCGGTACATCTCCCTCTGCTGTGTGTACGTACCAGGTATCTACCACGTATCGATAACATTATACCAGGTATCTACTATCCATCGCCGGTGTGGCTGTTGTTTGGTGATACCCGAGGGTATGTGGCACCTCCCCCAAGCAACTACTGCCCTACCTCACCCAACTTGCGCATGCTGCTGGATCATGACTGCAGTGAATCAGCCTCATAGTGGGCAGGACTACTTTTACTTTCAAGCCTCGGTCCAGGTAGCGGCAAGTGTATCACCTGCCGTAAAACTAATCGTTTTTCCGGTGGTGGTTGACCCTTTTTTGCTTTTTTGGCGCAATCGTGTTCCTCGGTTTTTGTGCATTTTACAACCCATACGAACTCGTACCAGATACAGCAGGTATGCGACCGCAAAATAGGAACAACTGATAGTTTCAGTCTACGTCACAGCTTGCGGTATACCAGGTACCAGGTACCTGGTAGACGTCTCTGAGTATTAGACCTGGCATTGTCGTACGTACGCAGAGTCTGTACCAGGTACCTGGTACCTGGTATGTAATACTGCTGCTGTTGAAGTCTACTTACTGCCTGAGCACTGCATTATTGAGTGCTTGTTGAACCTCTCTCCCTTGCACCCTTTTTTGAGGGACGAACTACTTGGAATTAGTGTTGGATATTTGTCGCAGTATGGGTCTCAACATACCTGATATATCTGGAGCATGGAGCCTCGTCCTGTCTCCTGTCTCGCCGCCGAGGTTCGAGTGACTCTGATCACGGACACGCGGGCACCCCTCAGCTCTCAGCTATGTACCAGCTACGAGCACGACCATTATATTATAATATACCATGTCGCGAAGCCCCCAACAAACTGCTGCTCCACATTCGCTTGTGATACAGCAGTAGCAGTGTGTGTATTGTCTTGACATTAAATAGTCCTTTCTACACAGCTCCACCAGTGCACCCAGTGTCCGTCCTGATTCCTTAATTATGAGGACCTTTGACAATCTGGGAGAAGGGATCTTTAGGTTGGTAGGCTGTTCGGATGTTTTGGTTCCTGTTGGGATCAAGGCACGCGCGAAGACCCAACCCAACCCCCGACTCTAACCCTAACCCTAACCTAACCCTAACCCTGACCCCAATCCGCAGCCGAAACGGGCCAAAACTCGCCATAAACGAGGCTACGCCGAGTTTGCATCGAACCAGGAAATTTCTCAGATGCGGACGACGATTCCGAAGTGCAGACCACGCTACACATTTTTCGAGTAA
Source organism: Nereocystis luetkeana (assembly GCA_031213475.1). Taxonomy (NCBI): domain Eukaryota; class Phaeophyceae; order Laminariales; family Laminariaceae; genus Nereocystis; species Nereocystis luetkeana. Next base: position 10,187,892 of record JARUPZ010000004.1, read on the forward strand.
TAAACATCGCTAAAGATCCCTTCTCCCAGACTGCTAAACCTACTCTTAATTATCCTGGAGAGATATTGCAATATTACTATCAAATAGCACTATTAATAGTTATGTGATCACGGACTGTAAGACAGAGCAAGACCAAAAACAGAAAATAATCGCAAATTCGTGGGTCTAGCAAGTGAAGTGCTAGCGTACCGGGTACGAGAACACAGCAACACAAGCAAGACCCGAACATAACAACAAGAATACAACTGAAGAAAAAAAGGATCTGGAATGAAACAGGGAGCATGGGTACTTACTAAAATATGTATTATACCAGGTACACTACGTACGTAGTTGTAGCGAGTCCCAGGTACCAGATACCAGATATGCAAATACCTGTATGATATCACGCAGGTGACAAGATAACACACCCCATGGGACAAATTTCCGAATCGTTTTTATACAAAACAGGGGGGGGGGGCACGAAACCGGAATGGTGGCTACGGAAAAGGTCTCGTCGAAACCTTCCTATATAGACGTGCCGTTCTGTGTGTGCACCGTCACCGTTGCCGGAGAATATCGAAGATCAGCTTTTAAACTTCGTTCGAGGGGGGGGGGGGTGTACTCGATAGGAGATACAAGGCGCTTCGCTCCGCGGGCGGCCTACGCCGCCCGCTACGCTCGCTCAGGAAGGAAAAAAGTACATCAAATTATGCGAAGCGAACAGAGGTCCACGATTGAGTTTAGTTTTTTCAAGGATCGTAATTGCAAACCGGCCACTTGATAATGCCGAGAGTCCTGCCGCCATGCTTCAGGAAAAAGCAGCTCCGACGTTAGCTTGGATGCCACATATACGCTTCGCGTCGCGGATGTCGTACGTACGTACATACCCCAGGTAGGGTACTACTAGCTGTCTGTACTTATTTTCTTCTTTCGATATGCTCTATGTCTGTACTGTATGTACGAAGAAAGCGAAAGCACAGCACGGCACATCAGCAAAAACAATTCAATTAAACCGAAAACTCGGAAAGGAAAAAAAATCCCCGTCCCCTCTCGTGTAATATTTTTCTGCCTGATTGGAACACCTTACACCCGGTCGAAAAGAAGAAAAGAAACAATCGCACAGAAGAGCTTCTCTCTCAGCCTCGTACGCCGCCCGCCCCTCTCGCAACCACCTCGCTACCGATTCGGTCCGGGTAAAGCTTTTATCACTGTCTGCCACAATCGGCCCCGTCGCCCGCCTCGCGTGAAGCCCGGTGCTCACCGTGGCCGTCGTTCGCCAGCTCGATAACGTTGGTGTTCAAACTGCACACCTCCCTCTTTCAACTTTAGTGTGGTCGCAAAATAAGCACCGCTTGAATATTATCTTGCCCTCCCGAACGACCTTCATAACTCGTACATACTCTATCAACAATCATAAATCGAAGCCAGACAAAGCCCGTTCATGCATCCCTCGTGTCTCGAGGCACACGCGACGCCTAGGCACGAAAGCGGCGACCGCGCTCCTTGCAACCCCCCCTCTACCCGCCAGCACCCACCCGCTGACACCCGCGACGGTGCCGGGTCCTCCCGCGATGCCGTGCTCGGAGAACACGCACGCACACAAAACGAAAGAAGAAAAAAGGAAGAAAGGACCGAGAAAACAAAGAACTGCTGGAAAGGTCCGGCAAGTAATGAATGGAGGCGGTTTGGAAGTGGGAGCTCTGAGAGGCCAGGGATGCACCAACCGAGCACGCTCAGGGGTTGTGATCTAAGTATGTAGTTCTATGTACTCGATCTCATGCATGGCCGTAATCGTATGACCATAGACCCTCGCATCCCTACAATGCCGGAACGGAGCATGTCGGGTTTTCACCGATCAGGCAGAAATTGCTTGCGCCAAGCGCGAAGCACCGTGAGGTGTTGGGCGAGTCGCATGAAGGGTGAGCTTCATCCTACTAAGAACCGCTTTTGAGGCGGATTATCTTGCATATGGATGACAGCGTTAATGAATTGATTTAATTTCTGGTGTGGCCACTTCCAGAGACAACAATGGGTTTACTATGTATCTGCCTCGTGGGTGCCTCACCATATACACACTACGTGATACGACCATCCCCCTTGTGCAGAGTGAAGGTCCTCCCCGCTCAAAAATGATCTAAATCGACCGCCAGCCGTGGCGACCGCCGAACAAAACAAAACGGTGCCCTGGCTGTCTAGCTAATGTAGTGAGAGGCGTGTTTTACCGCGTGGTCGCCAACCGACGCCAACCCAACCTATATATACCAGGTATAAAATTGGGGCGTTCGCGGGGGGGGGGGGGGGGGTGTTATACTGCGTCTTACACGGCACCACTTTGAGCGGGAATGAAAGCCTCTCTTTTGGACTCTGATATGCGTGTCATACGTCGCCTATATTCCCGGCCAGAGTGTTACGTACGGCCGGCAGTCAGTCAATAAATAGAGCAGGCGTCTAGGAAGAGGGAAAACTTCTTGGGAATATTCCCGAAAACCAGCGCAAGCACCCTGAGGGCTGTGTCTCACCCCCCCCCCCCCAGAGAGCACTGGAACGAACGGAATGGAATATTATTTGCCGCATGAATTGGGTGCTGATTGGTTAGGGAAAACGAATAGATTCAGTGCAGCCCGAGAAAAACAGTATATCTTGAAGGAGGAAGAAGAAGTGTTGCACCCCTTTTTCTTCTACGGGAAGGCCCAAGCCCGACCGAACGGAGGCAAGCAGTATCTCGTTTGATGAAGATGGACGTGACACCAATTTTGTGCACAGCAGCGTGCTCGTGTCGTGGTATGTGCAAAATATACCGTTCGCACTGTTTCACTGGCGAGGCCCAGGATTCTGCATGGACCCAAACACGTTTTTTTTACGTGGGAACGGAACGAGTGACCACGAGCATTTGCCTCGCTCCGTTCCGCTCATTTCCATGCTCGTTGGAGTGGGTTAAGACACGCCCTGTGAATTGATCTCACGCCGACCTGACCCAACCAAGACCTGAGCCCTCCAAGCTGATTGTGGGTATCATACTATTAATATTACGGGGGACCATAGTGAATAGGACCAAATATTGTTGGTAAAAATAGCGAAGTATGTAGGTTTTTGTGTGTGTGCCGCAGGTCCTACCAGGTATTTAATATGGTCCCCCGTAATAGGCACCGGTACTGTAAACGTATCGGGCACCTCCCTCTGCTCGTCCTCTCCTCCTTGTCATGCTCGTCTTCCGCAGGGCGATCCAAACCCACCGCACCCAATCCGCCCCACACAAAGGTAGCATAGCGGAATCAAAACCACCGGTTTACATTAATATGAAGACATCCGTATATTTACGCCCACCGTGGTAACATGTAGACGCCGTAGCATGCAACGCACGACCTGCGCGTCTCGCCGCTTTTTCTCGGCAGCTCGTTCAACAATGCATGACATGCACAGCGTCAAAAGAACTATCATGCTCCACCGCACGCAATGCATCCTCAACGCCGAACAACACCGCGACTGACCGGAACCCCTTGTTGTCTGTCTTGCCACTTTTGGCTCCACAGCACCGGTTGTCTCCCGTCACCGTTGTCTTCAACGAAACACAACGGCAGCCGCCGACGCTGGGTCAACTTGATGATTTGCTGAAACTGGAGGCTCATCGTTTACGTTTCGTGCTTGTGAAACCCCACTCCCGCATGCTTCGTCCCGAAAGGGATGCGCGGTCAATGGTCCAATGACTTGAGGCAAGCAACACAATGAGCACGCCCCTCCCCCCCCGCCCCCCCCCTCCGCCTCGAAAGGGGTGCGTGGTCAATGGTCAAATTACTAAGGCAAGCAAAAAATGAGTACCTCCCTCCTGCCCCCTCCCCCCTCCGCTCTCCCCTCTCCCGCCTCCCGCCTCCCTCCTCCCTCCCTCCACCCCCCTTCGCCCTCCCGCCTCCGCCTCACCCTCCACCCTTCGGGAATCACCATCCTTTCACAACGTCGGATAAACAAAATTTCAGACCCCTTCGCCGACTCCCAGGAGGAGCGCCGCGACCAGACGAAGGTCCACGTCCGAGTCCAGCAACGAAGCGGACGCAAGTGTATCACGACCGTCCAGGGACTTGCGGACGACCTCGACCTGAAGCGCATCCTCAAGGCCTTCAAGAAGAACTTCAGGTTTGATCCTCCTCCTTCCTCCCCCCCCCCCCCCCTCCGTCCCGGCATTGTAGGGATGCGAGGGTCTGTGGTCATACGACTACGGCCATGCATGAGATCGAGTGCACCTCTCCTATCGAGTACCCCCCCCCCCCTTTCCCTTCAACCCCAACCCCGCTGTAGCCTTCCCCTACTCTAGCCCCCCCCTTCCTTGGTCATATGACAGCCGTGAATGTTATCGAGTACCCCCCCCCCCCCCCTCTCTCTCCCCCGCCGCCCCCCTCTTCCCCACGCCTTCCCCTCTCTTCCCTCTGTCCTCCCTTCTGCTCTTCTCCCTCGCTCTTCCCTTTTTTCCCCCGTTCTACTCCTCTGCCCCCTTCGCCTCCCCCCCCCCCCCATCGCCCCCCCCCCGCCCCTCCCGTGTGGTTTGGTTTGCGTAGTTGGCGTTCTTTGTAGGCAACCGCGGTCGAAGTAGGCGGAGAGGAAGAAGGACGCTGAATACCTGCGAAGGGTGGAAGCCAAAGCGTTAATTCAGTCCGTCAAATTAAAAATCCAGTCTGTTACGATTTTCAACTCAACGCACTCCGATCCATTCCAACTTGATTCCGCTCCGACTGGCCGTCTGTCTGCCTGTCTGCCTGCCCGTGTGTCTGTCTTCCTGTCTGCCTGTCTGTCTGCCTGTTCGTTTATCTGACTGTGTGTCTGTCTGTCTGTCTGTCTACCTTGCCTGTCTGTCTGTCTACCTTGTCTGTCTGTCTGTCTGTCTGTCTGTCTGTCTGTCTGTCTGTTTCTCTCTCTCTCTCGCCCCCCCCCCCTCCCTTGCTCTCTCCCCCTGCCTCTCTCTGTCTCTCTCCTGCTTCTCTCGGTCTCATACTCCGTGTGTCTATAGCTGTAACGGCGCCATCGTGAGCGATGCCGAGGGTGGGGACGTAGTGCAGATGTCGGGGGACCAACGGACGAACATCCACGAGTTCCTTGTCGACCAACAGATCTGCGCGGCAAGCCAGGTGCGGCGTCGGTCAAACGATCAAAACCACGACAATGTCGGTGGGCAGGAGGCGGTAGCACGGGGGATAGTTGAGGGAACGACGAGGGGTGGCGGGGGGGCTATTGTATGCATCGTGTGTTTTAGTGACCATATCAGAAGTCGGCTGGAATGGGGTACGTCGCCCATAGAGACAGCAGCGCGAGGGTAGTGGTAGTAGTATCGGGAGTAGGAGTAGCAATAGTAGTTGGAGTAAGAAGAATAATAGTAGCAGCAGTAGTAGTAGTAGGTAGTATATACCGGTAAGTAGTAGGTGGTAGGAGTCGTGGCAATGGTAGTGGGTAGGGGTATTAGTAGTAGTAGTGGACGTTGGTCGTTGTCGTATGGGGAGTGTAGGACTACTGTATTAATAGTTGTGGAACACACGGTTTGTTGCGGGTAAGGCTCGCATGTTTCCTGTCAGCCACCATCATTCCATGCCATCACGCCACGACACACGCAAGCATGGCGAGTCAACCTCTCCTTCGCGCGCCCCCCCCTACTTCAAGTCGCGTGTCCGTCTGCCTGTGTTCGCACACGTTTTTCAGTCACCGACCGACCCTTCTTTCAACACTTATCACCCGCCCCCAACACTAATCAGTCGACCCCGCTTCCCGCTTCACCTCCGCCTGCGCGCTTGCCTTGAAGGTTGTGCTTCACGGATTCTAAGGGACGACCGCGGGCCCTACCGCCACGGCCCCCGTCAAATCACCCCTACCGCCACCACCGCTGTCGCCCCTGATGTCGAAAACGATGTCGTCGCTGCTAAGCGCCAGCCCCCCCCCCCCCCCGGCCGAAAGCGGTGGCGTTCACGGGGAAAGAAGAGAGGCGTGTTTGATGGCGGGGGAGGGGGGCGTATCTGGTGAGGGGGAAGGCGGAGTGTTTTGTTTCGTTCATTGCATTTTTGGAAGTGTTTGGCGGCGTGGGCCTGCCAAGCCGGGGGGGGGGGGGGGGGAAGAGAGGGGGAGGGGGGGTCTACTCATGTCATGCATGGCCGTAGTCGTATGACCAGCGCGAGGGCGCGGGGGGGGGGGGTCAAAAGCCGCGTGCAGGTGTGCATCGCGTTTCCGCCTCCGCTCTGGTCTACTCGAGGCGAGGAGGCCCTCGAGATTGCCTTTGGTGGGGGTGGTAGAAACGGCTGTGCTAACAGTGACGGTGGTGGTAGCGGACTCGGGGGCGGGGGCGGCGGCGGCGGCGGCGGCGGTAGTTGCTGCAGCTGCTGCCTCTGTGGAATGGACAACCGCTAGAAGTAGCAGCGGTATCATAGCAACAGGGGGAGCAGTGGCAGCAGCAGCGGTAATGGCACCAGCCGGCCGAGGAGACCCATGTGTACTTGTCATCATTTTGTATGTGCAGGGGAGGGGGGGTGGGTGTACTCGATGGGCGGCGTTTCTTTCTTAAGAATGCGTTGGTCGGCACGGGGCGAGAGCGAGGCGAGAGCGAGGCGAGGGGTCAACGTTGAGGATAAAACGCTCCAACTGCGCTACAGCTGGAGCAGCGGCACCACGCTAGCGTGCGGTGCGGTACGTTAGTCGAACCGTATCGCGCGGTACGGTAGTGCGGTATGGTGCGGCACAGTAGTGCTTATGGCACGGTACGGTATACACGAGATGGTACGGTACGGTATGATTACGGTACTACGGTATGATATGGTATTACGGTAGTCGTACGGTACGGTACGGTGTGATCACGGTACTACGGTATTATATGGTATTACGGTAGTTCGGTAGTACGGTATGGTACTGCACGGTATTACGGTACGACAATATTTGCCCACTACTCCGTAGCAAGAAATCACCCAATTGAGAAACTGAGGCTCACGTTTTATGGCACGCAAGAAGGAAAAAAATCACTGCTCAGCGGCTGGCGCAACTATTCTAAATCCTTCCAGTACCCCACAGTGGTACGCTGGGATTCAAAACAAAGAAAAGTTCATTTCGTCGCTTTTTCAAGTGTTTTCGTATCCCTCCGTTTTCCAGGCGTGTCGTGTCTGGCCATTCACTCGTACCGGGCATGACCTATACCGGTACCCCCCCCCCCCCGCCCCCCCCCCTCCCCTGCTGCAAATTAATAATATTGTGATCATATGGGCGGGGTGCGTTTTGCTCCTCGTCCGTCCGTCCATCCGTGTGCTCGTAGAACGACAGCAAGCAACACTGAGAACTAAAAACTACCGCGGTACGTATAAACGCAGCGGATACCAGCTACGGACTACTATTAATACTGCTGCAACAAATGAGTACATACGCCGCCCGCCCCGCCCCCCACCGCCCCTCCCGCTCCAATAAGAAAGCACGATGATACTGATGATGGTCAAGGTTAGATTTCTTATCGAGAAAGATTGTTTTGCACACTACACAACGTTGTACAGCATGGGCCCGCCAACAAGATACACCTAATCTGAGCAAGCCTGAGATTCATATTGTAAAGGCATCTGTAAACAACCTTAACCCTTTTAGAACTGCAGTTTCATTTTGGGGACAATCCAGTCAAATTTCAAGTAGTTTGTCCCCAAATCGGGACTGCGGTCCTAAAAGGGTCAAGCATAGATAAGGCTATAGTAATTAACTATAGGATTTAGTGTAGAGTTTTACCACTGAGCCGTTTATCTGAGCCGATTTTTCTTAGGGTTCTCCAAAAAGCGCGCCAAAAAGTGAGCCTTTTGTTCCTTTTTTTTTTTTTTTGCTCATCCCATTTATTATCTTCGCACATGTTCTTCTGTCTCTCCTTCCAACTGGTAAAACTCAGATCCGGGGTCACATAGCAGGCTCTTCTACCCCCTTCCCGCTACGGTACGTGCCTTCATTTTTATCGCGAGAAGATTTCAGCCTTGTCTTCCCTCGTCGACTCGCATTGAATTGTGCCTACCCACGCTGCAAGGCGCTCTCCTTTTAGGCTCTTTCTTATTCATTCGTGGGCCTATACTATTTTTTTATGTTTGGTCTGAGGTGTAGATGTGCTTCACAGTTATCAGTTATCGTGTGAAACACTCTCTGCTCCTTGTTTAAAATTTTTTTCCGAAGTATTTCTTCCGCTCCAGAGTTATTGGAGCCTGCCCTGCGACCACGGACTGCATTGCATTGTGGCGATGATTTAATGTGAAAACAAAAACAACAACAACTACTACAGCAGTAGTAGTTAGTTGTAGTTAAACCACTTCGAATTTCTTGCGAACTGTTTGTTCCCGGGAAATCTCACGCTGACTTTCCTGTGAGCTCTTTCTTCAAACATGGGAGACCAGCAGTGTGCTGCTTGCTGTATATTGCGACGCACTTGCAGAGTGGGGCGCCCGTTGTTCATAAACAAACGTGTACCAGATATCTAATGTAGTGCCCATGGAGCCGGTCGCCCCGGTGGTTCAAGTGGTTAACCTCGAATTCTACTTGGTTGAGTCCTGGGTTCGAGCCCCAGGAGGGTCGGACTTTGACTTTATTTGCAAAAATAAAAAAAGAGATTCAATTGTTGAGAGCGCCTTGCAGCGTGGGTAGGCACAATTCGATGCGAGTCGACGAGGGAAGAAAAGGCTGAAATCTTCTCGCGATAAAAATGAAGGCACGCACCGTAGCGGGAAGGGGGGAGAAGAGCCTGCTATGTGACCCCGGATCTGAGTTACGAGTTGGAAGGAGAGAGAGAAGAAGATGTGCGAAGATAATGAATGGGATGATAAAAAAAAAAAAAAAAAAAAATGGCTCAAAATGTCTTATTTTTTTCCGGCCTTGATCTATAACGCTGTTGTACAGGATTGAGAGTTGGCCCCACTATTGAGCTGTGTTTCTTAACTTTTTTTAGAACTGCAGTCTCGTTTTGGGGACAATTGGGGGCAAATTACTTGGAATTTGAGTGCCTTGTCCCCAAAACGGGACTGCTGGGGTTCTAAAGGGGTTAACCCTTTTAGAACCGCAGTCCCGTTCTGGGGACAAACCAGTCAAATTTCAAGTAGTTTGCCCCCAAAACGGGACTGCGGTTCTAAAGGATTTTCTTACTGTTCGTGCCGATCTGGGCCTATTTTTCGTAACATTATGGTTCTAAACTGCGGGCGCCCACTACTACGGTACACCAGGTCTTGGTTGTACATGATACTATCGGTACTACCGCAGTGCCGATTTTGGGGACGAACCAGTGTAATTCCAAGTGAGTTGTCCCAAAACGGGACTGGGGTCCTACAAGGGTCTGTTTATTCCGGCTCTCGAGCTACTATTAATAGTGCTGCCGTGCTGCCTCGTATTACTCTGTGCGTCGCCCTTAGATCCTTGGCATTTGGAATGGACTAACGAGTAGGAAGCTCAGCTGGGTGCAAAAGCAGCCACATGAGCGATGAGCGAGCTTTTACGATGTCCCCGCACCCCGCATCCTTTCTTCTACGAAAACTCCATGATCCCAGCGTGGAACGCCCTTGCAAGCGATTCTATCGTGAAAATCAACGTATCTCGGTCAGTAGGTAGATGCGACGGACCTCTGCACGACTAGTGTGGTGATATATCGTTACAATCCTCCACCAGAAGAGCTCTACTCCTCCATTGGCTGGCGTTTCTCCGCGCTTCCTGCTGCTGGTCTCACCTCTGACCTCTGGGAACGCGTTTGTAGTCGAAGGTGCGTCAGCGACAGATCACGACTATTATTATATTGCAGATAGACCAGGCTGCTCTGTGTGTCCGGTATGACATGTACGGTACGTCGTCTTCGTCCAGCTCACTGCCGTACTCGATTGATACAGAGTTCGTACTTCTGAGAGTTAGCATGGTGTCCTGTGTCCAGCACTTCTGACTGCGTGGAATGTTGTGTCAGTTGCTGCTGTGAGAGTACATACCCATGAGCCGTCAGGATATAAGTGTACCCATTTGAACATGATACCTCGTATGTGTACATTGTTGTTGTTGTTGTTGTTGTTGTTGTTCTCACGTCAACTCACAATACAATGCAGTCCGTGGTCGCAGGACAGGCTCCGATAACTCTGGAGTGGAAGAAATACCTCGGTAGTAAAACAGAGGCAAAAGCAAAAAACAAGCATACGCACTCCACCACTGCGGACACCAGGGAAGCAAAAAGGAGACTATTAATAGCAGACAAAAACCTAAAAAAGAAGATGAAGCGAAGCAAAAAAAAAACAAAACAAAAACAGAAGCAGATGGCAAAACGCAAAAAAGGCAAAACGGGCCATACTAACAGAGACACGAAGAGGAACAAACGGGAATGAAAAAAAGATAAAAAAGGAGGGACAAAAAGCGATGATCACGGGCGGGGGGGAAAGAAAATACGAAAGGCAGGCACTGGAGCATACAGACACGCAAAGTTGCCCAGGTGGCACCACGCTAGTTACTTGGGTCCCAAAAAAGGGAGTGCATCATGACGATGATGGCCATAACCAGGCTTCAGTCTGTTGGGCAGACCGCCTCCCCCCCCTCCCCCCCCCAATCCCCCTCGTCCCCCTTTCGCCCCCCCCCTCTTCCCTGCCATTCTGCGCACTCGCGTTGGCGTCAACGGCTGTTGGTCGTGGTTGCAGCTATTCTATGCCGTTCTGCCGATACCTCCTTCTCATCTGTATGTCGTTTCCGCATGAAGGCCTCCGCCCCTTCCTCGACCCGTCGGAACCATCTGGCGGCTTTCTGTGCTGCCTCGCGCCACCCTTCGAGCTTGATTCCGAACTCCTTGAGGTCCTCCTCAAGGTACCTCATCCAGTCCCACTCCTGTCCTCCGGAGTAACCCTTACCCCCAACCATCTCCCCAAACATCACCCTCTTCGGCAGACGCTCCTCTCCCATGCGTGTCTCAAAGCCCGCAAACAAGAGCCTACGTCTGCATACCGTCGTCTCAACGCTCTCAGATTTTGTCCTGAGAAGCGCGCTAGCATAGGATAGAATGTGGTCTTCGCGCTTTCGTTTTCGCCAGCCGATGCATCGGAGGAGCATCTTGTGGTGGACCTCCCGTAGCCTACCGTAATCAGTCTTGCCCGGGCTCCAAGTAACGCAACCGTAGAGCAACGTTTCGATCACCTCGGCTCTCAGCATTCGCACCTTCAGGCGTAGGCGCACACCCGGGCGGTCATAGATTTCCATCTGATACCGTCCGAAGCATGCCCATGCCCTCTGGAGTCGACGCGTTACCTCGACACTTCTGCTCGTCCAGTCTGCGCTGATAGCCCCGCCCAGATACACAAACTCGGTCGTTTGTTTGTACACTTGGCCGGCTGCGGTGACGGTGAACGGCACGTTCCCCCATCTTTCGTTTGCAGACACATTATCTCCGTCTTGGCCTCCGAGACCGTCAGGCCGAAAGCGGCACATGCAGACACGATCACCGTCATCATCCTCTCCAGGTCGTTGGGTGATCTCGGTACTATGCCCGCATCGTCAGCATAGAGCATAGCCCACAGTGTCTAGGCCTCTTTATCATTCCCCTGTCCGTCGGCGTGCCCGGCCCGTGCCTTCACCCTCTTATTTTTCTTCTTCTCCTGCTTTTGTTGGAGTTGCACCAAGCTGTCCGTGATGCTTTATCAGCAGCGAAACGTTTCTCCGCCACACGCAGCACCGCTGTAAAAAACATGTTGAACAACAATGGCGCGAGCACACACCCTTGCCGTAGGCCCTGTTTCACGTCGAACATATCTGAGCACTCGCCGTCATCCAGCCGCACGCATGCTCGCATGCCGTCATGGAATTGACGGATAACGGTGAGCATTCTAGGTGGCACGCCAAAGCGAGCCAAGACATCCCACAGGAGGGTTCGGTCGACGGAGTCATAGGCTTTGGTGAGGTCGACAAAGCACATGAACAGCGGAGTGTCCTTCTTGTCAATTCCTGCAAGCGTCGCACCACGAACATCATGTCGACCGTCGATCGTTCGGGCCTAAAGCCACGCTGCTCCTCTGGCAGGATGCCTTCCCGTTCGCAGTAGTCGCTGAGTCGGCGCGCGATGACTTTGAGGAGTACTTTGCCGGCATGCGCGACAAGGGAAATGCCACGATAGTTACCACACTCCGTCCTGTCTTTCTTCTTGCGCAGCACCTTAATCGTTGCATCCTTCCATTGCTGCGGCACGACTCCTCCCCTTCACACAGCGACGATAATCTCGTAGAAGCTTCCCAAGGTGTCCGAGTCTCCCTCGTCGGCCAGGACCTTCAGAAGTTCAGCTGGGAGACCATCAGGCCCAACCGCCTTGCGGTTCGCCATCGCCCTGATCGCGTCTTCCACCTCGTATCTAGACGGGACGTCGTCCAGCGGACTGCACGAGGGCCAGACCTTGTCATCGACGATAGTCGGGTTGAGGGTCGATGACTTGGTGTTTAGCAGCTTATGGAACCACCTTACCCATCGTTCCCGGATGAGGCCTATGTCTCGTAGTAATCTACCTTCCTCGTCCCTGATGTACTGCGAATGGAAAGTCCTCTTTCCTTCCACATTCATCCCCTTAAGGTGCTTGCAGAACCCAAACTGATCGCCTTCTTGGATACGCCTTTCGCGTTGACGGACGTATTCCTCGAAGAACTTCTGCACTCCGTCCGTCCTCGCACGTTTGAGCTGTTTAGTGGCAATCTTAACAGCTTTTCGCAGATTTTTGTCTTCCGGGTTAGCACGTAGTTGCGTCCTCGCATTTTCCTTCTCTTGCCATCGTGAGTGCACCTCTGCTTTTACCTCTTCGGGCGTACACCAGCCCAGCGGCCCTTGTCTTCGACTGGTATGAGGTGCTAGTTTAGCAGCAGTCGAGAGCACGGTCTCCACTAGAGCAGTGCCTTATCATCGACACTCCCAATTGTACCAGGCGGAGGGGGGGTAAGTTTGGTTATCTCCCTATTGAGGTCCGCTCGGAGACCGGGGTCTGCCATCAACCGTTGTAGATCAATTACTCGTTTTCCGCTGCCTGCTTTTACCCTCCGATTCGGCGCGAACCGACCCAAGAGGCGAATATTACAGACCACGAGGTTGTGGTCAGATTCATGCCGATCCTCTGGTGGTTTCCGTACTGTCATGGTGCGGACCAGGCGTCGATCAACTTGCCGAGTAAGGATGTAGTCTAGCCTCCACTGACCCTTCCCGGAGTTTGGAGATTGGAAAGTGTACGACACTCCGCGAGTAGGTGTGGCAAAGAACGTGTTGAGGAGCGCAAGCCTGTTGTCAGCTGCGTGGAGGAGTAGTCGCTCTCCGTTGTTGTTCAATTCATCGCGCCCGTATTTACCCATCACCTTACTGCCGGCACACCCGCTCTCTCGCTTGCCGGTGGGAGCATTTGCATCCAAGAGCACAAGTAGGTGATCCCCACTTGGGACCCCCGAGACGACTTTGTTCAGTTCGTTCCAGAAGTGATCTTTCTCGCGAACGGGTGCATCCAGTATCGGCGCATAGCCGACAACAAAAGAAACAGCATTTGATTTGCCCTCAAGTTGAATGCGAACTTTCATCAGTCTGGCACTAACGCACTCCACCTCGAGACCATCCTTGCCCACACCTGCCACAATAGACTCCCTGACAGCTAGTCCTACACCATGGGTGCTCTTCCTCTCGTATTTGCTGCCGTCTGCTCCAGAGCAAAAAATCGTGTATCCAGCTGCTGTGAACGTGTTATGCCCGTCTCGCCTAGTCTCTTGGAGACCTACGACATCGCATCCTAGTTCCTGGCATACCTTCATGATGCGCTGTGGCCCATGCCATTTTTGCCGTTGAAGGCGAGTGTGCGAACATTGAACGTACCCACGACGAGTTCACCAGCTCTGTACCTAGCCCTAGCATCTGAGCGTAACCTTCGAGCTTCTCTGCGACCTTTCCGACCTTGCCTCCTCTTCTTCCGTGCTGCGTGTTTTTTCTCCTTTACCCTCCGCTTTTCCCAGGCGGTGGGTTTCTTCCGTTCCGTGTTTTTTCGCCCGGCCCGGTTGGTGCCGAGGTTCCGACGTGCTGGGGGCAGCAATCCCAACGCGCTTCGACGCCCATCATCTCCTAGATGACGCCGAATGGGGTGCTTACTCACGTGGATCCTAGCCTCTCTTCTCCGTTCGCTACGAGTTCCACGCTTTCCGCGACGGTGATACGACACGGCTACCGCAGGCAATACTGCCGCGTGGGAAAAATCCGCGAGGAAAATTTCTGCCATATCGCTGGCCATCACCGCCGGCTCGACCATGCTCGAACGCTAGTTAGACGCGCAAGCAAGGTCAAGGCCGCGCTCCACTGGGAGCTCTAGCACGTGTTGGGGAAGCCGCAGGCCGGAGTTCCGCCCCGGCCGGGGAGCAGCCGTGGGGGGGGATGTGTATTGACCACTGGCAAGCCCCCGCCAGGTGCAATACATACCAGGTACCAGGTACCTGAGACAGAGTACTCTCATCCTTCGTGGTACAGGGATATACATTTAAGAGGAATGGCCAAAAACAGGTATACCCGACGGGTTTGTGGACATTACCGGGTACCATAGTATTATAGTGGCCGCGACGACCCCAGGGCGCCGTCTCATTGGCCAGCGCCGACCACCACCCGACCCTGGCCACATACCCACCGGGTATACCCGGTTTTGGCTACTCAACCCCCAAGAGGTACCCGATACGAACACCCACCTACCCGAAGATGTCCAGGCTGTTCGGCCACAACGGCCCGACGGCCCACCACGCACCAGCCGACGTATTGACGTATCAGCCGAGTTCCACAAAGTTCTGCCGTTTTGACCGACAGAACAATCTGGTTGGATATATATCCATGATTTGGTTAATTCGCGCTCCCATTCCCTCCCAACCAAAATCCACCTTATCATGGCACAGCATTCGTGGTTGTGGTTGGCTCACGGCGCTCTCCAGCTCTCTCGCCTTCTTCAAACCAAAAGCCACTTCATCGCCGCACAGCAGCAGCGGTAGTGACGGATCATGAGCGACGCTACCGACTTCGACGCTGCCGACTTCGTGAGGGAGAAGTGTTATCCGAAGACTGCTTCGTTGCGAGCGGACGTTGGCCGTTTTTCACGGACAGCAACCGCTCTTTCGTGTCCAGCTCAAACAGTGGCAAAAAACAGAAAATATATTTGTGCTCGGGCAAGGAAGGAGGCTGCCCCGCTGAAGTGAGAGCCTCTAAGATCAGGACAGGAGAGTGGAGATTGCACAAGATTGTGCGCTCCCACACCAACTGCTCAGGCGGGAAGACTCCGGGTACGTCCGTTGCGCTCAAGCACATTGCCGAAGAAGCCGTCGAAGACAACCCGGATATTTTGGGGATTGGTCTCAAGCGGAAGATAGAGAGAGACTCAGAGTTGAAGGTCCACCACCGGACGGCCACCCGCATGAAGAACGTCGCCAAGGAAGCTAGCAGGACCGCGGAGGCGGGGTCTTACAAGCACCTCCCTTCTCTCTGCGCCCAGCTACGAGCGGACTGCCCCGGCACTGTTGCCGAAGTCGAGGTGAGCATCAGCGTTTTTAACCCATTTTCCTTTCGGTACATATACAGCAGCAGTAGTATCGGCCCTCTGATAAGAAACCGAGGTGTTGGCTCGATGCTAACGGTTTAACCGCACTCTAACTTCAGTACAAACATATCCATTTCTTGAAGGAGTACCGGCCATCTGATAAAAAACCGAGGTTTTGTTCGAGGATGTAGGTTGAGCCGCACACTAACTTCAGTATAAATATTTTTAATTTCTGGTAGTAGTACCGGCCCTCTGATAAGAAACCGAGATATTTGTCCGATGCTGAAGGTTGAGCCAGCCCTCTGATAAGAAACCGAGGTGTTGGTTCCATGCTGAAGGTTGAGCCTTACACTTACTTTCGTTTAAATATATTCATTTTTTTTGTTGTAGTACGGGCCCTCTGATATGAAACCAAGGTTTTTGTATGGGCTAAAGGTTCAGCCGCACACTAACTTCAGCATGAATATTTTCATTTTTATTGTACTAAGGGTACCTGCCTCTGAACAAGAAACCTAGGTTTTTGGATGAGGCTGAACGTTTAACCGCACACTAATTTCAGTAAAAAAAAATATATATATATATATATATAACTTCTTGTAGTAGTTCCGGCCGTTGGATAAGAAACCGAGGTTATTGTTTGAGGCTGAAGGTTAGGTGTGCTATTGTTCGAGGCTGAAGGTTTGCACTCTAAATTCAGTATAAATCTATCCGATTTATTGTAAAAGTACAGGCCCTTTGATAAGAAACCGAGGTATTGGTCGGATACTAAAGGTTGGGCCGTACACTAACTTCAGTATAAATATGTTGAATTCCTCTTCATTGTACCGGCCCTTTGATGAGAAACGAAGGTTTTTGTTAGAGGCTGAAGGTTGCTCCGCACTCTAACTTCACTACAAATATATATAAATCTGAGCATAGTACCGGCCCTTGGATAAGAAAACGAGGTTTATGTTCGAGGCTGAAGGTTTGCACTCTAACTTCAGTATAAATCTATCCAATTTCTTGTACGAGTAGTAGTACCAGGCCGCTGATAAGAAACCAAGGTATTGGTCTGATGCTAAAGGTTGAGCCGCACACTAACTTCAGTATAAATATGTTCCATTTCTTGTAGAAGTACCGGCCCTCAGATAAGAAACCGAGGTGTTGGCTCGTTGCTAAAGCTTGAGCCTCACATTTAAGTCTAAATACATTCAATTCAATTATTGTAGAAGTACCGCGTCTCTAATAAGAAACCGAGGTGTTGGTTCGATGCTACAGGTTTTGAGCGTTAGAGACTACAAGAAACTAAAAGCCGCACTCTAACTTCAGCTCAAATCTATTTAGTTTCTTGTAGTCCCGAACGCTTAAGCCCTAATCAAACTTCAGCATATATATTGTTGTATCAGTACCGGCCCTCTGATGAGAAAACGTCGTTCTGGTTTCAGCCTAAAGGTTGAGCCGCACACGAACCTCAGTAGAAATCTATCAAAATCTATCCAATTAATGATGTATTCTGCCAATATGAAAGTATTGGGTTGGAATGAGGCCTCCAGGCGTTGCTGGAGACTTTCACCCCTGATTACCACCCTCCTGCAAGTATCGTCCTAGATGCCCGATGGAGGGTAACAACCTGTGCCAATGACATTAGTACATGCTTTCTCTGGGAATGCTCCTGGTTGAACTTAGTATATTCAAGTTGGGTGGGTGGGATGGCCCGCTTTTATACTCCACATCTTTTTACTTCGTAGTAGAATTTCCGAGGCCTTTCTCCAAGCCCACTGAAGGGATGGGGCAGCCTTCTTACAGCCACTATTGTTGTTCCTTCCTCGAACAAAACCTCGGTTTTTTATCAGATGGCCGGTACTCCTTCAAGAAATTGGATATGTTTGTACTGAAGCTAGAGTTCGGTTAAACCGTTAGCATCGAGCCAACACCTCGGTTTCTTATCAGAGGGCCGGTACTACTGCTGCTGTATATGTACCGAAAGGAAAAGGGGTTAAAAACGCTGATGCTCACCTCGACTTCGGCAACAGTGCCGGGGCAATCCGCTCGTAGCTGGGCGCAGAGAGAAGGGAGGTGCTTGTAAGACCCCGCCTCCGCGGTCCTGCTGGCTTCCTTGGCGACGTTCTTCATGCGGGTGGCCGTCCGGTGGTGGACCTTCAACTCTGAGTCTCTCTCTATCTTCCGCTTGAGACCAATCCCCAAAATATCCGGGTTGTCTTTGACGGCTTCTTCGGCAATGTGCTTGAGCGCAACGGACGTACCCGGAGTCTTCCCGCCTGAGCAGTTGGTGTGGGAGCGCACAATCTTGTGCAATCTCCACTCTCCTGTCCTGATCTTAGAGGCTCTCACTTCAGCGGGGCAGCCTCCTTCCTTGCCCGAGCACAAATATATTTTCTGTTTTTTGCCACTGTTTGAGCTGGACACGAAAGAGCGGTTGCTGTCCGTGAAAAACGGCCAACGTCCGCTCGCAACGAAGCAGTCTTCGGATAACACTTCTCTCTCACGAAGTCGGCAGCGTCGAAGTCGGTAGCGTCGCTCATGATCCGTCACTACCGCTGCTGCTGTGCGGCGATGAAGTGGCTTTTGGTTTGAAGAAGGCGAGAGAGTTGGAGAGCGCCGTGAGCCAACCACAACCACGAATGCTGTGCCATGATAAGGTGGATTTTGGTTGGGAGGGAATGGGAGCGCGAATTAACCAAATCATGGATATATATCCAATCAGATTGTTCTATCGGTCAAAACGGCGGAACTTTGTGGAACTCGGCTGATACGTCAATACGTCGGCTGGTGCGTGGTGGGCCGTCGGGCCGTTGTGGTCGAACAGCCTGGATATCTTCGGGTAGGTGGGTGTTCGCATCGGGTACCTCTTGGGGGTTGAGTAGCCAAAACCGGGTATACCCGGTGGGTATGTGGCCAGGGTCGGGTGGTGGCCGGCGCCGGCCAATGAGACGGCGCCCTGGGGTCGTCGCTGTCACTATAATGCTATGGTACCCGGCCAAAAACGGGTATACCCGACGGGTTTGTGGACATTACCGAGATGTAGTGGGTGAGATGTAACACGTTCAGTGATGTAACACATTCAGTGTGTTACATCACTGAACGTGTTACATCTCAACTGATGCCATTGTGTGAACCTGGCAGCTCAAATATATCGAGACAAGCAGAGGCGAGCTTCCAGTAGTTTGTGATCCAGTGAGCGGTCACACTCATCATGCCTAGCCCATTCCCCGACGTCCAGCCATCGCAGGCGAGGCTCGCATCCTGGCCTGCCACCTGCTCCTTCAGCCTGGCCCTTGCAACGATCGCAGAGGTGAGCGACGACCTTCGACATGGTCTTACGGCAAGGGAGTTGCGGAGAAGGCCTCTTCGTAAACCCCGGCATCATCTCCTTGTAGCCTGGCTCCTCCGCGCCCGAGATACTCTTGTGCGAGCCCACGATGAAACCGAGAACCAGCCGCTACGGTACAGCGGACTCGTTCCTGTGCAAGAACGCTAAGATGCCCTTGTCCTCAGCTGGAGCTTTTCCGACAGAGGCATGGGCGTCTTCCCGGACGCGCTCGGCGTACGCCGGCAGACCCTTGTGGTGGGCGTCCAGGTACTGCGCCAAGTTAGAAGTCAACTGTGCCTTGACGACGGGTTTTGTGCAGTCCCCCACCTGGCGTTCGGCAAGTTTTTTGTTCCTGCCCGTTCCTTGGAGGAAAAGGACCAGAGTGGTGATTTCTTCTGGCGTGTTTTTTTTTGCCATTCCACGCATGTGGCCTCTCCGAGATCATCGGCCTTGGCTGCGCCAGCGGCGGCGGCAGGGGGATTTGCGACCTGCTGCACACTGTCGTCGCTGCTGCTGTCGGACACATCTTCGTCAAAATTGCTGAGGTAGTCCCGAAGGTACACCTCGCCTGCCTGGAGTTGTCGTGGGCCCAGACAGGACAGAGGCCCTCGTCGCTGCCGCACTGCCCTTTCAGGCGCCACTCACGACACGATTCCACGAAACCAAAACGCCGAAGGCACGACTGCGGTGTGTTTCAGTACCTGTGATCTGTTTCCTGTGTGCTGTGTGCTGTGTGCTGTGCTGTGCTACGGTTGGGTTCACTGTGCGCGGGCTGTGTGTGGTGGTCGTGTGCCGACCCCGGTGCGAAAACGCCTTCCATTTCATCTGAAATGACTAAATTTCACGACTCGACGACCTATGTGCAGCTGCATCTTGCACAAAACACTGTACAGGATGCGGGTCTTATGGGTCGAGGCGAGTCTTTCGGCCGTTCGGCGTTTTTTTGGGAGAACGCCACCAAAACACGCGGCCGAGCCGCGTGACTGCCCCTGCCACCTCGAGCCCCCCAAAGGGTTGGGGTTCGGGTTCGGGTTAGGGTAGGGTCAGGCCTGGGGTCGGGTTGGTCTGGATCCACGTGCAAAGTTGAAATTGACGCCACACGTGCTGCTCAAAGCTTTGGGCAGGATGGAACTGCACATAGCGCACGCCACGTTTCATTGTAAATATGCAAATAAGTATTCTTGACAAACCAACTTACTGTGAACTCGGTTAGGCACAGAACTTGCTTATTTCTCAGTTTGTAAAACTGAGTCTCTATTTTGTTAATTGCAAATCTGTCTGTCTGTCCGTCTGCCCGCACGCCGTGTATTTTCGACTTACAATATTAATAGTACGTTCCAACGATCGATACATAAGGTCGTTACAAATGATATTCGTACGACCTATGCGACTCATAAGGACCTTATATACTGAACATACCATACCACCAGGCAATATTTAGTCATATAATACATCCACCACAGCGTGTACCATCATACCATACCACCAACATACCATATCACATCCCGTGATTTTCCCATAATGTATATTCGTAGTATATCAAACCGTACTGTCATACCATACCAACATAGGATATCACATACCGCGCCACACCGCACATCATGCCACACCGTACCGTACCACGTACCTTACCATACCCATACTGCGTCAACAAACACCACCCGAGGGCTCACCCATACGAGGACTGAACGAGTATAGATACCATAATATATTTACCATACTACTGTACCAACACCACAAGTACACAAGAGCATGCGAGCGCGCGACGAGCGATGGCAGAGCGTTACAGCGCACAAGAGCATGCCTTCAAGGTGACAGAGCAGGACCGAGTACAGAAGCCATACTGCGGCACCAACGCCACAAAAGTATACAAGAGCACGCGAGCAGGAGCGAGTATAGATACCATACTGCTGTGCCAACACCACAAGTAGACAAGAGCATGCGAGCGCGCGACGAGCGGTGACAGGGCGTCAGCTCTCTGACCGCATGTTGCTGTTACAACCAACAGCACCACAAGTGCACAAGAGCGTGCCTTCAGGGCGACAGAACAGGAGGAGCAAGCGCGCGACGAGCGAGGGCAGAGCGTCGTCAGCTGTCTGACCGCAGAGCCATACGATGACACGAGAAGAGCATGCCCCGCGCAGAGCACTCGAGCAAGGACGAGTGTATATAAATACCATACTCTTGTTGTACCAACACCACACGAACGAGTCAAGATACCATACTGCTGTTGTTGTACCAAGATACCACTCTGACCGATAAAATAACACCCATTTATTTGGACTCGGAGACCGATATCAAACAAACGGTGTTTATATTTCCGGTCAGAGTGGCACCATACTATTGGTGGGTCAACACCACAACGTTGCACAAACGAGTATATATATGTACCACGTTGAGTTTTGCAAAATGGCCTTCACGGCGGTAGCAAGTAGTTGAAAAACTTTTTCGTGTTTCATAGGGTTAATTGGAAAAACTAGATGAAAATCGACGAGCAGTCGAGAATGCTGGACCGTCTGGGCGATAAAAATAATGCGTATAAGGGACGACACATACATGTGACCACGGTTTGCCCAGAAGCTGGAAAAGGGAGATAAACCTCTCAAAAATACACGCGATTGGCTTCTTTTCTAAATCAGGTACACCACTCAAGACTCTTCGCAACTGACACGATCTTCTATCCGACCGCGCAGCCGCAGTATCAATTTCAAGACAACAAACTATTTCGCTTTTATGTTGCGATTCTCTGTGTGGCACAGACATCTTGTGTCTATTCGTCTGTCGACTACTTTGTGACCGTCGTGCGTACAAGCGCAATATCAAGAAACCCCGCTGTAGACCACGGCTGCCGCCGTAGATCTGTCACGTTCGCCATTCCCACTCTTCCTAGTAAGAGTAGGCTGTGAAAGAGTCTGGTGTATCACTACCAGCAACACGAAGCGGTTTGTTTTTCTAGCGTGTCGAATGCCCTTGACGAACAGAAGGGGGGCGACACATACATGCGACCACGATTTGTCCAGAAGCTGGAAAGTAAAAGGGAGATAACCCCCCCCCCACAAAAACACGCGAATGGCCTCTTTCTAAATCAGGTACCCCACTCAAGACTCGCAACTGCGATCTTCCAACCGACGCCGCAGCCGCAGTATCAACTTCAAGACAAGAAATGGTGTCGCATTTATGTTGCATTTTGTGTCTATTCGCCTGTCGATTACTTTGTAACCGTCGTGCGTACAAGCGCAATCCCGCCGTAAACCGCTGCCGCCGTAGATATGTCACGACACGTTCGTCATTTTCCCACTCTTCTAGTACGCTGTGAAAGAGTCCGGTGCATCACTACCAACAACACGAATCAGTGTTTTTCTAGCATGTCGAATGCCCTTGTATTAACCACGACGAATAGATCCCTTATCCCCGCCCAGTACCACCACGAGTAGTACTGACAGCCAGCACGCAGACGCTCAGTCTGAGCCAAACCCCGCCTGGTGGGGTGCCGTCTGTGCCGGTCCCGACTACTGGCCTCTCTCGTAGCTCTCACCAACTCTTACTGCGACTTCACAAAGAAATGACAAGCAACACTGAGAACAGCGCTCGATTGCATTTTCATCGATCGAGGGCAGTAACAATAAGCAAATAAGCATGCTTAACTACCAGGTACGTAAAGCAACAATCAAAGCAAGCCCTTTTTTCGAGTTGCTTACCAACACGACCACAGTAGGTTGCAGTTTCCTTTTGTCTAAGTTATGTGCCTACGTATCTATATGCGAGTACACATGTACGTTCGCTGATGCCCCGTTTTCTTCTTCGGAGTCTGCGATGTGCTTCAGTTAGTCATGGGGTGTACTCTGTTGGTTGTACAGCATTGTGGACACAGACGGCAGCCTGTCTGCCTCACCCCGCGTCGAGGTGGCCTCAGAATTGGTACGGAAATAACTCCGCGCCAAGCAGGCGGTTCCCGCGAGGATCGTCGAGAGGGTTCAAGGCTGGTAACGGGGAGGAGGCACCAGAACAAGTGCTCTTGGCGCGCCCGCCGTGGCGAAACTAACGGACCCTGGTGACCCTCTCTGCAGGTCCGAGTGGAGCCCGTGGTACCTATACCCTAACGAAAAAAAACTATTCAGCTTTTGGAGACGACACGCTTAATGTTCTCAGGCGCAAACAAAAAAAAATGTTTCGTGATTTACTCGCGGCCAGAAACACCGCTCGCGGCGTGTGCTTTTTATTTGATTTCAGTATGTAACTGTTTTCGGCTCAAACGGATCACGTACTTGATTTTTGCAAAAACCCTTAAGAGCAACTACTGTACGTACGGTGCTGCCCTAGCCCCGCCCCCTCCAGCCTTATATCATAGCCCTACGTCGCCCATTGCGATGCATGTACTCAAATTGTACTCGTAGGTGTGGTGTGGCGTGCGTAGTTCATGTGATGAGGCACCTATTTGGAGTGCGACTCGTACCGTAACTACTCCCACTACTACTGTTCTACGTACGAACCTGGTTGTGCAGCAGTACACCAATACGCCAAAACTGCACAGGAAACACGGGAATACAACAGAAGTGCAAATACGTACGAAGCACCCACCCACCCTCTGGTGATACCCTCTGGTGGTACGGTATCCTGTCGTGGTACCCTCTCGTGTTACCCCCTCGTGCGCTCACGTACGCTCTCGTGCGCTTGCTCTCGTGCGCTCTCTCGCGCTTTCGTACGCTCTCGTGCGCTCTCGTGCGCTCTCGTGCGGTGCCTTCTCGTAACCTCTTCTCGTACCCTCTGCTGGTTTTACCCAGGTACGTATCATACCAATACCAGGTCTATCGTATTGTACGTACCAGGTACCTACGTACCAGTGAAAAACAGAGGCCCAGGCTGTATTTTTCACTTGGGCCGTGTGACGCGTGCATGCTACATAAACTTTCGGTATAATAAAGGCTTCCACCAGCTTTCGTCTTTCAAACTCCGGAACACACTCCTTTTTTGTACGTACGAGGGAAGAACCAATGATTCTCCCGGTTCTCTCGTAACTTGTCTGCCCGCTCGCATGATGGAACAGGTATATAAATATCACCAGAGGTATGCCTGATACCAGCAAGCCTGCTATTGTTATGGAAACCCTTTTGTTCGACCTGGATGGGACGCTGTACCCGCTCGATAACGGGTACCACACACACGTGGTGAGTGAGAAGTTGGGTGTAATTCTTCCCTCGACGACGTGGTCCTCCTGTGCCGTCAGTGGGGCTATATTGGGGAAATTTACCAGTTTTGCTACTGAGGTGTAGGCGTGCATGCTGCTGCTCGAGCCAAAGACGTCGGTTAGCGGTCTGATTCTGGCCCTGCTAAGGCCTCCTTCAGACGTACTATACTACTGTAGTTTTAGTGTGGCGAGTTCCTTTACCGCTGTCCGTCAAGGGTCGAGATTGCTACGCCTCGGACAGATCATGATCTGTACGTACCACGCTGTCCCTGAATATAGGAAACGTTTGTATATTAACATTAAATCAAACTATCCTAATATTGAGGGGCAGCGTGGTATTATAATGTATATCCTCACCTGCCGTTGTGACAGGTTTTTGTGCAGGACCTGCGTAGAACAGATCCATCCCAGAAAACGTGTGGTACTGTAGATCATACAGGCTACGAGTATACGGCTCCCGCCCGGCAGTCATGAGCTACTGTAGTACTGTAGGTATTATATATATGCAAGATCGGGAATAGATCTTCCTCGAAAGATCTACTATCTACTACTGTAGATCATGAAGTGAGATTGATCTGTAGATGATCTGTGGATGATCAGTGACGAGGTGTGCAAGATTGCCGTCAGCCGACATCGTAGACTCCACGCATCAACTGCTGAGACGCCTTACCGGTCTTGCTATGAGCACGCAAATCGTACCTGATAAAGTACCACATATATTGCTATGTTTTGCTGATACTGCTGTGTGCTTTTTTGGATGCTTTTTGTTGTTTGCAAATCACAAGAAGGCGTCAACCCAACCCTAGCCCTAACCCTAACCCTAGTCCGTGCTAAGGCTGGACTCGAGCGCGAAAACGCCGCGCGTTTTAGACAATCTGAAACTCGACACGAACGTGGAAGTGTGGTGAGCTTAAGCTATATTTTTACCAATCCGTCGGAGGATAAATATATATATATATATATAATAGAATTGTGCGGACCACCACAAAATTCGTACGTATTTTGAGGCAGCCGAATTTTCGTTTTTTTTGTTTTTCGGATCTTCCTAGGGCTCCAGCACCTTTGTGTGACCACGGACTCCTTCGTCAGAGAGTTAATGTGAGAACAACAACAACAACAACAACAACAGCAACTGGTACTATTTTTATTTTTGGTACTTTTTCTGGTGTGTTTCGTGTGTCGAGTACAACACGGTAAAGACTCGCACTGACTGATATGGGCTCTTGGGAGCTTCGCCGACTACTATAATACTGTACGGCGTACTGGAATTGTGATTACGAGTCATGTACGACAGGGCCAGCAATTTTTCATTTTTTTTTGTCAAAACTGTTTCTGGCTGGCCGGGTCCCTTAATCCTTTTGTTGACTGCAGTGCCGTTTTTGGGACAAAATACTTGTAATTTGAATAGTTTGTCCCCGAAACGGGACTGCAGTTCTAAAAGGGTCAACCCAATATCGTTGAAATACCATTGGTATTTTACAACATTATTCGTGATATGCCTATGATAGTGTTACTAGTATTATTAATATTACGGGGGACCATAGTAAATACCCTGGTAGGACCTAATACTGTTAGTAAAAATAGCGAAATATATAGTTTTTTGTGTTTACCGTAGGTCCTATTTAGTATGGCCGCCTTTGGGACGGTTCGTCGGGTTGCACTGTTTTATTGGGTGAGCTATATATATAGCTCCTGTGTTATAATCAAGTGAAGACTAGGTGCTACCCTTGTAAGGCAAAGCACGCGTCTTATGGTGTCTTCGCGCGACTATGTACATACGCGAGTTACCCGCACCGACTCCCAACCTCAGCACGAGCCCGTGGCCGGCATCGCTGCGCACCCCCCCCCACACGGCTTTTGGCAGATGGGCCCAGATGAAAAGCGAAGAGATGATAAGGATGGCGTGGTGTGGTGTTGTTGTGAGCGTGTGCCATGTATACTTACAGTCGGCGACGTTGCCAACTCTCTTGGCCCGTTTTACGTGTTACGGTTCGAGTAAGAACAATGCATGCATATACACATCAATACCTGACCCGAGGATACCTCAGGATCTCTGTCCCCAGGCCCACACACATCAGCCCGCACTTTCTTAGTCCTTTCAGACCAACTGTTAAGAGGGCAACATTGGGCCGTGATGTATGGCGATTTGTTTTTTTCTAGTTTCTGAGGTAGAGAAATAAGGACGGTCTATTATGGCTTCTTATTTCGGTAACTGGTTGTATGTAGCATTGGTTGGTGTTGTTGGTGACAAAGGAAACAAAGCCTACGGCGGCCGCGTCGCCACGAGCGTGGTCTCGGTTACCCAATTCCGGGTTGATTTTCGCCGGCGACGACGTCGAATCGGCATTGCTGCTGCTGCTGCTGCTGCCGGTGGTGGTGCTGCTGTTTTTGCGACGTCGAATCGCCGTCGCTGCTGCCGTTGCTGCTGCTGCTGCTGCTGCTATCGTTTCCATGTGAGGGAGAAGCCATATCTCACACGAGCGCCGTAGCCCGTAGGTACAGATCGCCGTAGGTGTCAAGCTTCGGCGTTGGTGACGGGTGTACCCGGCAGATGGGCAGTAGTACTGCTGCTGCTGTAGTGATAGTACCCAAAATTAAAGTAGCTCTCAGTTCCTGGAGGGACGAAAGACCGCTCAGACAAGATTCGCTGATTTTTGCCCCTTCTAGGAACTGAGACAAAAAAAGATCCATGATTTCCTTTCCCTTAACAGATGGTTCTGATTTTGGGGCTCTGGAGATCGCTAAAAACTCCAGAAACACTCAATTCTTTCGCATAATTTGATGGTCTTAGAGCCCAGATTTTTAACGACCGGACGAATGGGAGGCGCCACATTTTCAACACATCAGAAAGCATCTCCGCGGGATGCTGCTGATATTGTATGCCTGCATTTGGTTTTCTTTCTCGTCACCCCCCATGGCATCTTCTTCGTCGGCTTTCACCTTGCAAGTTATTATGTACAGGCGTGGGAGTGGGTTGTGAAGCGCAGCATGTTCGGTTTCGTTTTCCGAGTTCTCCCTATCTACGCGTGCAGTACCCTCCTGATTTTCGGTGTGTCTGCGTGTATGTGCGGCCTCCCGCGGTGGGCTGTTGGTAGTGTTATGATGTCCTCCCCCGTATCCCTCTGTTCGTTTGCGGAGGCGGTCATGTTCCTGTGAACCGAGAGGAACCACCCGCCCCTTTTTGTTAGGAGACAGCAGGGTGAGGCAAGATTCCTTGTGTCAACCACCACTAGGGTGCCATCAGCGTAACATGTCCAGAGGCATCCTGCACTGCGTGCCGTGGCAGGGGTCCGTCCCGTATTTGCCTCGTCGAAAGCTGGTACCGCGGCCATCGCCGCCTTAGCATTGCAATACGCATGTTTTCGTGCTGTATTTCGCGTGTTTGTTTGTTTGTTTTTTTCAAATGCATTAGTACAACTACCACGCGTAGCAACCGTAGTTCGTTGTCAACCGGCTCTGAGTTCGACATGACAACAAGTGGATACTCGGCTTTCGCAAGCTGCGTCGTGTGTGTCTATATACGCGTCGATGTTTCGCGCGTGACCGTTTGCTCGTCAAGTTCGTTTGTCAAGTTGTCATCTTGTGCGTGATCATTTCTGCAACAATAATAATGGTAAAACATGTTGTGCTTTTTGTTTTTTTTTGTTTGTTTCTGAACGATACTTGACGTATACACGACCTACTATACGCAATCATCACCAAACCGCCGATCACCAGCGGCAGAACCTGTGGCGTTTCATGAGCGAAAAGCTGGGGATAGACGAGCCCGAGAAGGTCTGGAGACCCCTGTTCCAGAAGTACAACCAGACGGCAAAGGGTTTGAGGTGCGGGGGCAGCAGCACGTACGTACGTACGCCCAATATTTCAACAAACCTTGTACACGCTGCGATGCCGCGATACGGGCAAAGCGATTCGTTTTGACCCTGGAATATGTCGTGAGGAAAAAAACATCAGGACTCTTCACGGCTCATGACCCAACCCGCGAGTCGGGTCGGGAGGTCTTGAACAACTCACGGGTCGGGTCGGGTCGGGCCAGGAGGTATTTGAAATCTCACGGGTCGAGCCGGGTTAGGTCAAACCTCACCCGACCCGACCCGCGAGTTTAGACGTTCTGGGCTCGACCCGTGAACAACCAACCGTGCTGATTTTTTGTTGCTACATGCTGGCATCTTTGAGGGTTGGTGTGGTGGTGTTATTAGGCTTATTTGGCTGAGTGTGATGTGTGGCGGCGGCCGTGGTGGTGGTGGTGGTGGTGGTGGTGGTGGTGGTGGTGGTGGCGGCGGCGGTAGTAGTGGTCAGCGGTAACAGCAGCCTGCCCGGCGGAGGATTAAAAAAAAAAACTAGTACGGGGGACCACAGCAAATAGGG
Organism: Nereocystis luetkeana; assembly: GCA_031213475.1. Taxonomy (NCBI): domain Eukaryota; class Phaeophyceae; order Laminariales; family Laminariaceae; genus Nereocystis; species Nereocystis luetkeana. Next base: position 10,216,236 of record JARUPZ010000004.1, read on the forward strand.
CCAAAAATTGTAAGTAAAAATAGCTAAATGTATACATGGTAGGTTTTTGTGTGTACCGTAGGTCCTATTTACTGTGGTCCCCCGAATTAGGTAGAGGTGGTAGTGGTGGGGAGGTTGGGGGTGTATGGTGGTGGTCGATGTTGGTGATGTTGTCGTCATTGGTGGTGCTGGCGGTGGTGTTGGTGGTGCTGGTGGTGGTGGCGATTGGTGGTGGTGGTTTTTGGTTGAAGACTCAGTTTTCAATTTTTAGCGCTTTTTTTTTCGTCCGTCTGTTTTGCTTTGTTGACTCAGTTTTCAATTTTTAGCGCTTTTTTTTTCGTCCGTCTGTTTTACCTTGTTTCCATCGCCGTTGTTCATGGTCGAGCACAAGGTATTATTTTTTAAACACTTGCTCAACTTCTCAAGTGCGCACATGCCCAATCAACAAGTCTTGGCATCACGCGACTTGTCGCAAAGGCTTACAGCCACAATAGCCGCGGTTGTACCGACCAGCGGTAGAGGGTGCAGACGACGTACCAGTACCAAATTTGCATCAAATATTTACTACGAAAACAACGAAATTAAAACATTCGTTTTCTCCGGACAGGGTTTTTTTTTTCCCTTTTGTCAGATTTCGAATCGCTTAGAGAAAAAGACGACTACTGCATGGTGGTGGCTGCGTGGCGAAGAGCCTGAATGAAACCGTTTCAATAATGAAACGGAACGAAAGGAAGCGAAGAGGCACGATCATTGAGCCGGCCGTTCTAGACTTGAAACACCTTCTATAGCCCAGAACGTAAGTGACGCGCTCAAGTAGAGTTCACCGTTTTAAACAGAAGAACAACAAAATCACCGCTATTACGGGGGACCATAGTTAATAGGACCTGTGGTATACATAAAAACCTACCGGTACATATTTAACGGTTTTTACCTTCAATATTTGGTGTTATTAACTATGGCCCCCGGTAATAGTATAAACAGTACCAGGTAGACGACAACGCGAATACTTGGAGCAGCTGCCTCTGGCTGTACGTTGGGTCGCGCGCGCGTGTTCTGTGCTTTTTCTTTTGTCTTCTTTCGATTTTAGCGGTGAGTAGGCCAACTTCTTCTCGTTCGTTTTCGTTCACCCTTTTTCCTTTTTGCCCCCCCCCCCCCCCCCCCGCCCTCCCGCTTGTTATTCGACGCTACCATCCTTATGCAAGAGAAAAGTACACACAACGTGCCGATATCCGCCTCGCAAGCGGTCCTTCGTATTTTAGGATGCAGACGATATAGCGGTGCACCTGCTAACTTGATTATAGTCGTACAGGAGATCTATACTTGATCCGAAAACTGACTTTGATAAGAAAGGAAATCTACACTTGATCCGAAAACTGACTTCGATAAGATATGAGATATATACTTGATCCGAAAACTGACTTTGATAAGAAAGGAGATCTAGACTTGATCCGAAAACTGACTTTGACCAAAAAGGAAGGCACTGCTCCCCGGCGCCTCGCGCTTGGTGCGAGAGCAAGCGAATGTCTTGCACTGGTCGGTGAATGAAAAAACAAAACCGACGCGCTCCTTCTTGCCCCGGCGTTGTAGGGATGCGAGGGTCAATGGTCACAAAGCACGAATTCGTCCATGCATGACAATGAGCAACGTACGCCCGACCCTCTCCGCCAGCCGCCGCGATTCTGCGAGTGGTCGACTGACTAACTGACTGACTGACTGACTGACTGAATACTGCTGTTATTTTGTTGTTGTTGCCGATTACCGACCACCAATGGGTGGGTGGGTTGGTGGGTGGGCGCCACTACAATGGGGGGACTGACCTCGGGACACGTCGGGACACGTCGGGACACGTTGGGACACCATGGGACACCATGGGACAGGGTCGGCGGTGGCTACGAGTTCGACCATGATGAGTTCTGGTCCTTCATCCGGTGAGAGACGCGGCGGCGCCTCTTTTTGTTTGTTTTTTGTTTGTTTTTTGTTTGTTTGTTTTTTGTGTGTGTTTTTGATTTTTTGTTTCACCTTTTTACACCTGCGATTTCGTTTTTCCAACTCTTGTTAACCCACACACGTGCGATTTTTTTTTCTTCAAGTGTTGTTTTTCCACACCACCACTCGGGTGCTGCGGTAAAGGGGGATAGCTTCGCGCCTAGCCCCCTTTACGACTGCTATATCGGCACTCTGCTAGGCGGAAATGCGAGGACCGTCGGGGAACGGGTACACATGAAAAAAAAAATTGGCACCCCATTTTTTTTTTGGAGTCCCAGACAAGGGGGCGGGGGTTGGGGGGGGGGGGGTGTAGTCGATAGGATAGATGTACTCGATCTCATGCATGGCCGTAGTCGTATGACGGGTGGGGGGAGGGGGGTTACTAAAATCAAGGGAAAAAACTGAAAAAAATACAAATATGTTTGATGTCATTCCTGTCAAAAATTCCAACCCGCTACCGTATTTTGGCTCTGTTTTCTCTTCTGTTTTTTTTTGTCCGTTCACCCCTGGTTGGGGTTGGGGTATAAATATATCAAAACATGACGATATTTACGATTCCTTCCTGAGTGGTATGCTGTACCCAGGTTTTGGGGGGACAAAACACTTACACTTGGCATTAGAGTTGACCGTACGTATGATAGCTCTCTTGGGTTCCTGTGTGTTTTTGTGTGTGTCCAGGTTTGTCTTTTTTATCAAGCTTGCTTTTTTTTTTAATCGAAATAGTTTTTTTTTTTTAATTCTTCCTTACTCAGAGTTGGCGCCGACGGAGTGGATGAGTTCACTCAGGAAGCGCTCGTCCCTGCTGTTGTTGTACCATTTACAGTTTTGGTTGTTGTTGCGGCGGTGGTGGTGTGTTTTCTCATTCAAAGCTGGTACGACGGGATTCATTCAGGAAGCGCTCGTTGTAGGTGTTGTCGTCGTGGTTGCTGCTGCTGTCGTTGCTGCTGCTGTTGTTGTCGTTGTCGTTGTTGTTGTTGGTGGTGGTGTTGTCGTCGTGGTTGCTGCTGCTGTCGTTGCTGCTGCTGTTGTTGTTGTCGTTGTTGTTGTTGTTGGTGTTGTCGTCGTAGTTGCTGCTGCTGTTGTTGTTGTTGTTGTTTCTGTTGTTGTCGTGATGTTTTCTTCTTCGTTTTGATCCATTCAGGAGTGTAGCTTAATGTTGATGTTGCTGTTGCTGTTGTCGTCGTCGTCGTCGTGCGTGCCTTTTTTTTGTTAATCTTATCCAGAGCTGGCACGAAGGAGTTCGTTCAAGAGGCGCCCGCCGGGGTGAAGTCCGCCCTGGAAAGCCTTCCTCAGGACAAATACGTGTTCACCAACTGCAACGAGAAGGAGGCGGAGGTGCGAGAACCCCCCCCCCCCCCGAGAAACCGACCTTGACCACAGAGAGAAAAGGAGAGAGAGAAAGAGAGCTATCAACTCACTGGCAAATACCCCCGCCCCCGCCCCCCCGCCCGCCCGGTCTATGGTCCTACGACTACGGCCATGCATGAGATCGGGTACATCTCTCCTATCGAGTACACCCCCTCCCCCCCCCCACGAATGAGTACGCCCCCCCCCCCCCAACCCGGCCCTTAGTTCCAGTTTGACGAAAGGAAAAACAGCTACTTTGACCCTCTTGGGCCTTGGGTGAAAAGTGACGACTACAGGAACGGTTACTGACTGCTGCGTGGTTTGTGAGGGTGTGTGTGTGTGATAGAAGTTGCGCGTCCGAGCTACTAAGACAAGGAGTCGTACATCAAAGAGCGCGGGCGCAGCCTGATCTTACCTGTATTTCTGGGCGCTAACGCCTCCTTGAAGACGGCCGATAACGCCGAAAGTTGTCGTTGTATCGGTCGCCATCTCGGGGGTTTCCATAGGGGTTTCTCAACAGCGCCAGCTGCCACCCGGACAGCTACATAAATTATACCTATATGCCGTATCACACGGGTGATAGGGTAGGATGGCACACCCCCTCTGGGACGAATTTTCCGAGCCGAATTTCTGCAAACCAGAGGGAGGTGGGGACGGGGGGTGGTGGGTAGGGGGGGGGGGGGAGGGGATGAGGCACACACAACGGACATGGTGGCTTTCGGAAATACCTCGACGAGATCATTTCTGCCGTAAATCTCGTCGCTCGGCGTTTGCACCTTTACCCATTTGTCGAGAGGGCAAATCGGCTTCGACATTCGTCCTAGGGTGTGTGTGTTAATCTTATCACCCGTGTGGTACGGTATGTATAATATGTCTAGGGGGTGTGTTGTGTCATCACCCGTGTGATACGGATGTATGTTTTGTCCAGAGGGGGGTGTTTTCTTTTCGCCCGTGTAATACGATATGCATTTTTGTGTCCAGGAGAGTATGTTGTCTTATCACCCGTGTGATACGTTATGTATAATAGGTCTGGGGGGGTGTTGTCTTGTCACCCATGTGATACGGTATGTATGTTTTGTCCAGAGGGGGGTGTGATACAATATGTATTTTTGTGTCCAGGAGAGTATGTTGTCTTGTCACCCGAGAGATACGGTATGTATAATAGGTCCAGGGGTGTGTGTTAATCTTATCACCCGTGTGATACGGTATGAGTCGTGTTACGACAGGAGGATCACTTTTGTGTCCGACTGGGGAACCACCCAACGTCGTGTGTAATTTCACTTTTTCTCGGTGCATCAAGACAGCTCGTATACAGGCCATGGGGATTTGATTGCTCGTCGAGTGAAGCGTGCACATTTCTTAAAAAGCCGCTGTGGCTGTTTTGTTTTTGGGGGGCGCTGGGCTCCTCGAGTCAGTATCCTCGGGGGGGAAAACACGGGTGTACAACCTATCGCAGCATGCCTCGTATGCTCGTGTGCGGTCCGTCCGCTGCTGTCTCTTCTTTTCCGGCCGACGTGCGCCCGCCCGCAATTCTGTATTCACGGGTGATTCGCTCTACACTCGCCCTGCTTGCCGGGAGGCTGAGATTGCGTTTTGTCTGTTAGACGTGCGAAACAAGCACGCCATTATCTCTCTCTCTCTCTCTCTTGAAAACAAAAACGCAAGCCTACGTATATCGAAAACTCTGATGATGCCAGGTACCTGGTGGATACCAGGTATCGTATAAAGTCTCGCAAGGTTGAGGGTGTTCATAGTATATACGAAGTATACTGCTGTCTGGCGCCTGGCTGGCGCCTGGTATCTTATTCCGGGGGGGTGTTGTGTGTGTGTGTGTGTGTGTTCTTGACATTACACCGCTATTTCTACCCGTCGACATCCAGCACAACCGGTGTCCGTGCCGATTCTTCAATCCTAGAAGAGATTAAAGTTATGTGGTCACAGAACTTCGCCACAGAGATACTGCGTTGTTACGTACCGCAGCAAGCAAGCACAGCAGACGCTGCAATGCCATGCCATCATACTGGGTATGACAGGCACGACATACACATTCTGTTGAAGAGAGAGAGAGAGAACGAAAGAATACAGAGAAAAACAAGAAGAAAGAAGGCAACAGATCGAAAGAGGAAAAACGAAAAAGAAAACCATGTGCCCCCGTGTAGTTCCAGTATATCAAGAAAAGCGACAAAAATGTTTCCGTACCTGCGCCGCTCAGCCGCAAGAAGGTTGACCGATTGAACACAGGGAAAAACGATTAAAAAAAAAAACTTTTCTTGCGAACGTTCGTGTAACTTTTTCGACGCGCGCTCTCTCGTGCCCTCCCCCCTTGATGCGAAAAATATGTATATAATGTTTTGGCAGGAGGCGCTGTCCGTTTTGGGGATCTCGCACCATTTTAAGGGCGTCTTCGGCGCTGCCTCGATGGGAGACTCTTGCAAGCCCGACGAGGAGGCGTTTCGCGGAGTGCTCGAGTCGATAGGCGCGGACCCGCGGAGCACAGGTAGAAGTAGAGTGCCATGCCGTCAGTCCTCGATTGCTTCTTGACGGCGGCGGTAGATCCTGATTTCTGGAGCAACATGTACGAACACAAGATGGCCCCGCTCGTAGCAGACTAGCTGTGTGTTGGGACCGATGTCGAACGTATCATTTCGGGCAAATCGTTTGTCGTTTTGTCAATCGTGTTTTCGTTTCGCTTCGTTTCGTCTGTTGTTGTGTTGTGTTTTTTTCTGTGTATATAGGTGGTTTCTCTGTGTCTGTTGTATTTACATGCCTTTCCCCAGTCCCCCTGCGTGGTCGCTATTACGGGGGACCATATTGAATAGGACCTACGGTACACACAAAAACCTATATATATTTCGCTATTTTTTCCAACAATATTTGGTCCTATTTACTGTGGTCTCCCGTAATAGCTGTGGGTATTGTGACACAATATTTTTGTTGATTTATTCGTGCCAGGCGTAGGTATTGGCCGATTTTTGTTTTTTGTCCTGAATCATTCTTTGCTATCTCGGGGGGACCATAGTAAACAGGACCTATGGTACACACAAAAAACCTATATATTTACCTATTTTTACCACCAATATTTGGTCCTCTTAACTGTGGTCCCCCGTAACAGTTGCTTGCTTTGACCCTGTCTATTGTTTTCTTGTACGAAGGCGAAAGCGTTGGCCGCCGACCCTTTTTTTCGTTCATTTTGTGCATTTTTCTTCTTTTTTCGGTCAATTTTCTCTAAAAAGCCTATACACCTGGTACCAGGTATGTACCCTCACCCCCCCCCTCTCCCCCCCCCCCCCTCCCCCTCCCCCACCCCCTACCCCCCCTGCGTTCTCGTTGCAGCCATGTTCGAGGACTCGTTCAAGAACCTTGTGGGGGCCAAGTCCTTGGGCATCTCCACGGTCTTCGTTCAGTCCGACACGGCTCGGGAGGAGGGCGTCAACGACTCGCAGCTCGAGACCGTCGATGCCGTGGTAGCAGATGTGAGTTTTCGAGGTGGTTCGCTCATAGGTACGCGTCACAAGGGATACCCTGGGCTGGGTAATCGATCGGCCTTACACCCCTAGAGCTCAGTAGGTAAATACCGCCCCATTTGGCGGCGTCGAGGACACGGGTTCGAGTCTCACTTCGAACGTTTCTTTTTTGTAGAAGAAGCGCTTGCGTGTGCGTCCCAATACGCTTGCCTCCCTGGTTCCCCAGGCACTTGAAAGGAAGCGAGTAGGTCAGCAAGCCCCTAAGGCCGTACACGTACCGACGCCCGAAAGTATCCCACCGTTCAGTGGAGGAGGGATAGTGTTACATGGATACCCTGGGCTGGGTAGTCGATCGATCTTTTATCACCCACAGCTAAGTAGGTAATGCCCTCACACAAGTAGGGGCTGTGGGTTACGGCCTGCTATTTATACGGGGGGAGCGTAGTGGCGAGAACGAAATATGTGCTGTTTAAACGTAAGAAGATAACTGTGTTTCGAGTCCACCGTGGGTTCTGATTGCTATTTCCCCCCGCCCGCAATAGCTGGCTGGCGATTTTAAGGCAACTGACCGACATTTTTTTATTTTTTGCGCCTATTCCGTTTATTGTCCTCGCCCTTCTTGGCTCTCTCCATCCTAGTAGTATCTCAGATGAAGGGTCACTAAGTAGGTTTATCCCCCTCCCCCCCTCCCCACATAGTACTCCCATTGCTGTCTCTGGAAATGCCTACCTGGTACACCGGAAATTAAATTGAACTCATTGAAGCTGTCATCCATATGCAAGTCCGCCGTACAAGCGGTCCTTCGTAGGATGCAGCTCACCCTCCATGGGACTCGCCGGACACCTCACGGCGCTTCGCGCTTGGTGCAAGCAAATGCCTGCCTGGTCGGTGAAAACCCGACACGCTCCGTCTGGGCATTGTAGGGATGCGAGGGTCTATGGTCATACGACTACGCCCATGCATGAGATCGAGTACATCTCTCCTATCGAGTACACCCCCCCCCCCCCCCCAAGGCGTGTTGTGGATTTCAACGGGGAAGAACACATTAACACGACTGATGCAGCACGCATCTCGTACGTGGGACGTACGCATTATGCCCAACAATGTAGAACACAAGTTACACGCTCATCCTTCAATTGGCGCCCGGCAAGGACGCCGCGGTCGTTCAGAAAGTGTTTTCCCGAAATGTGATCCCTCTGTCGCAGAACGCCTCTATACCTGCTATACCTGGTAGTATCTATCCCTCAATCACGCAGTGTGGCCGATGCTGTAATCGCGGGGGGGAGGTTCGTCATTTTGTCAATTATCTCTTTTGAAGTGCGTAGAGGGGTTATGTATTAACGGACTTCCCTTATTTACGGAGGGGTAGGGTTCGGGGGGGGGGGGGCGTGCAGTGCCCGACAGCAGTCAATTTTCTCCTATAGTTTGGCATCCAAGGCTCGCGGCTTATTGTGATATCAATCAACGTTTGGGCATAGGCTATTACACGAAGTGTGAGATTCAAAGTGGCGTTGCTCGCTGAGCACAAATACTGGTATATAACTTGTAAATTGTTGTATTTTTGGAGAAAAAAAAAGGTACAGCCTGAAAATCTTAAAGGTCCCAATTTTCAAATTCATTTCAACATGTCGCGCGCGTCCTGCTGTGGGGGAGGACTTTACATAAGTCGGGGTTCCGTGAGCTGCACCAATTTCTTTGTTTTTGGTTTTCTTTCCTTCACTTACGCGACAAGCCGAAACAAACGTCGTCATATTGCTTGCCATAAAAGCCCCTTTATTCGAAACCCGGAATATAGGAACCAGCACGCCTGATTCTCTCTCTCACGACAAACGACAGATTGTCCTTGAATCGGCTCCCGATCTCTCTTTTCGCTTCTGAGACGTTTCGTGATGCTGTCAGCTAGAGCATCGAAGCGATGTCTGCGATTCCGATGTCGAATGTATCGGACCCGAGTTATCGCATGTATATATCGGCTCCGATTCGCAACCGATTCGCAACCGATTCGCAACCGACCCTGCGAATGTTTTTTTGCTCTATTCGGTTCCCGATCCCCCACAACCCTCTCATTCGCGTGTGTGCAAGGTTCCGTGGTTGCCGGCAGAGAATCGGGGCCATTTTCCGATTCCGATGTCGAATATATATAACCCGATGTATCGCATTTGTCAACCCTACGGAATCAACCTTGATTCGGTTCCCGATTCCACATCACCCTCTCTCCTTCTCGCGCGTGGAACGTTCCGTGGATAAGGTGACCGAGGATCAGCTGCGAGCCCAAGCACCATGGCTCTGGGCAGGGCGCTGATAGCCTACTATTAAAAATGGATTCATTCGGGACTCAGAGCGGGGGGGGGGGGGCGACAAAAAATAGTCAAAACAATCGACGAAAAAAGAAGGAGCGATCAAGTGAAAATATCGAAAAACGAAAAAAGACGACGTTACAGTTTAGCACAGAGAGCAGCATCAGTCGCAGTAGTGTACGAGAGCAGAGCGGGCTGTTTGCTGGGCTAGGGGATGATCAGTTTGGGTTTTGTCCGGACAACGACGTGAGGAGTTGTACGAGGGTTAGCCGCGGGGTGATGGTGATAGCGAGGGTCGTCATGGTGGCGGTGGGGTTGGGGGTGGTGATGGGTGGTGGTGTTGTTGGTGGTGATGCTTTCGGGAGCAATAATCATAATGATGATGGTGATGATGATGATGGTGATGATGATGATGATGGTGATGGCGGATGATGGTGTTGATGTTTATCGTGATGATGATGATGATGACGATGATAAAGGTATTTTTCGAGAGCGATTAACGATAATTGTGGTGATGATGATGATGGTGATGATGACGACGATATTGATGACGGATGATGGTTTTAATGTTGATCGTGATGATGATGATGAAAATGACGATAAAGGTGGTGACCAGAGAAGAAAGAGCCTGTTTTTGCGCGCCAGTCTATGCAATAGAGGCCCTTTCGTTTCCCGCTTCCTCCGGCTCAATCCCTTTGGAGGCTCGAGACGGAAAACGTAAGAAATGCCGAAAAAGAATGGTACACCGACGATGACAGCATCGACTGAACGAAGCACCACAACCTTAGCCGCTGAGGCATGGAGGGCTACCAGGTACGTACATGTGCACGCGCCTCCGAACTGCAACGTAGTGCTGTAGAACTTACCACTTGTTCAAGGACATGGTTGGCACACACTGTGTACGAGACAGAGGCATAAGGTTAGCCAATGGTTGATGATCGGGTCTGATTGGCTCGTAGCGGTGACCCTCAACAAACATTTTCTCGAAAGCAGAGCGATATAAGCTCACCCTCGCGTAGTGTGGAGCTGCTGCACCTCACGCGTATACAGCATGGTGCTACATGTATTTGCTCAACGCTCTCTTCCTGGATTGGTTGATGATACAGCATTCTACTTGATGCCCATTGTTGTTACGGGGGGCCATAGTAAATAGGACCAAATTTTGTTAGTAAAAGTAGCGAAATATATACCTGGTAGGTTTCTGTGTGTACCGTAGGTCCTATTTACTCATAGGTCCCCCGTAAATAGGTCTCTTCGGTGTATACCGCGCTGTTTTTTTCACGTTTTTAGTTTGTTTTTAAACCATCACCTTTTCTTTCCCAGCTCTCTGTACTACAGCGGTGGTCAGGAGTGTCTTCCCTTCCTCTCCCCGCCGGTGCTTTTGGCTTCATTTTTATCGCGCCGGGGGTGTAGCAATTCCACTGCTCGTCGATTTTCATCGTATTTTTAATTTTACTTACCGCGTAGGCACTCTCTCGCGTAGATGAAGAGAAGAAAAAAATGCGACATCGAGTACTTTTCTCTTTTGGAGGGGGAGGAGGGGGCATTGTTGTCGTTCGGCTTCGCTCATCCGCACTCGACGCAACACAGCAAAACAGCTAAGCTACGCTGTGTCAGGCCCTCACTCACGTTGGGAGGAGTCAATGAACGGCGATCCAACTCATCGCGCCTCTTGGAATCAAGCATGTGGCGATTCAGATCAAAGATGTCAGGAGACCCCCCAGCACTTCTTTCACTCCTAGACAGACAGCAACTTTGCTTTGACATGCCTTGACTGACTGACCCCAAACTCCTACCTGGTAGGTTCTGGTGTTGAAACACTCGGCACTACGCCGCTGGCAGCGAAGGCTTTTTGCGCTGCTTGACATGTCTCCTGACGTCTTCGATTCAGATCGATGAACTACGCATAATGTTTGTGTGAGTTTTTTTCATCTGACGGCCTCAAAAAGGCTGGAACGGACTTATTTACTTTTTTTTTAGAACAACACTGGTACACTTGGTCGGATGGCAAGCATATCAATCATGAATTTACTTCGACGTATACCCCCTCCCCACCTGTGCTGTTGCTGCCTTTCTCCCCATCCTTTACTTCGTTTTTTTTCCTGTGGCGGATTTCCCCTATCTATATATATCTATATGTACCGTCAACTGGCGAGTAAAAAATGGTTGTATACCGTTTCATGGCGAGAAAAAAAAATGTATACCGTTTGAAGGATTTTTCAGTAAACTGAGGAGTTTGCCGTCCGCAAAAAAAAGTGTCCACAGCGTGGAGCTCTATTTGAACCACACTCAGCCAGAGAAGGACGCCGAGTCTTTTTCACGCGCATTTCCAAATAAATACGAATGTAGCTGTAGTTAGTTGCTTTTTAGGCGAAGAAACAGAAAATGATGGAAGTCTCCGTCATTCCTTGTTTGTTGTGGTAAAAAGAGTCATTCGTCGCGATCGACGGCGATCCGAACCCAGCCCGGTCCCTACTACCAGGAATGCCCCTCTCAACCACACAGCCGAACAATCCGCCTGGTATTTTTCCAGGGCTGCATATCTTTGCGAGTCATCATCGCCTCAACCCGCGGGTCGGGTCTAAAAAAAAGGGTTTCCTATTCTCACGGGTCGGGTTGGGTCCGGTCGGGTCGGGGGTCCAGTAGGTTTATGAAATTCCCACGGGTCGGGTCCGGTCATCGTTAATCGACCCGGGGTTTGACCCGTTTCGCGATCATCACTCCTGGTATTTTTGTCCCTGCCATCGTCAATCAGCGCACCAGCAATCGAGGCCTAGCTCTCGCTCCTTCACCTCTCGCTTTGCTCGGCGCAAAGAAACCAGACACTACAAAACAGGCCCTTCAGCAGATTTAACGAAGAATGCATGCGTCAGCATATATCATATCATACCATACCAGGTACCAGGTAAATAGTTTGCCATCCAACCAATCCTCCAACAACGGTCAATGTATGTGCAGCATTGATGGGCGTCAAGAATTCAACGTCGATATCTCACAAGTACATGTATATATTATATCCTTCGAAGTTTTATCTGTATTTTCTTTTTTTGTTAGAAATGGGAAGAAAACCAAGGGAGAAATCCACAAGAACAAACCTACTGGTATGAACCCGAGCAGGTAGTCTACGAAACCCCATGCTGTACCCACTTCCGCATAATTCGATCTGATAATCGTGTTGAGGACTCTCTCCTTGCCTACCAGGTACAACACAGGATACCTACGAGATGAGTAAAACGCGAAGGAAGAGACCAGGGTGAATTTCCGACGGGAACGTAAGAAATTCGGGAGTCGTTTAAACTCAAAAAGTTAGTGGGGAAAAACGCACCCCACCGGTCGTTCTAAAACGAGAAATACGGCCTGGACAACCTTTCCGGTTTTGGTTTCCTCCAATAATTTCCTTCAAGCCGAAAGTTGGCGCAGAAGGGAGGGAGACTAGGTGCGAGGGTTTCCTTCTGTTTCAGAGGTTTTCTTTCGGGAAAGTCAAGAGTGTTCAATGTTGAAGGTCATGCTGCACATTGTCGGACGGCAAGAGAAATAACAATAATAATAATAAAAATAATGATACAGGTCTCCTGTGTACCATACCCTTCTTATACAGCTGCATTGCCGTACATCAACCGAAATTTGTGTATAATTCTACAACGCAAGTGTTTTTGGTCCAGAACGGGACTGCAGTCCCGGCGGGGTCACGGGATTGCATTCCCAACAGGGGTTACGGGACTGCATTCCCCAAGGAAGGGGTTAAACAGGTGTCCCGTACTTCATGTACTTCACACGAAGAAAATAAAACGGGACCTCCGGGTTTTTTCCCCTCCGGGATCTGCCTCAGAGGGAAAAAAAGGGTCGAAAAAAACATGGCTACAGCCAGTACGTGCTCGTATTGATAATCATATTATAGTACACGAAGCAGCCCGGGCTACTGATGCATGTACAGTACCAGGTACATGGTAAGCGACACCTCTTGCTTTCGGACACAGGCTCGCATTTTCTCGCGTGAGCCAGGGCGTTTCCTACTCTCAGCTCTTGCAGCATAAGAAACCGCCTCACACATAAATTCTTCTCCTCGTCTAAAAAATCCCGAGCCTGAAATCTGTCAACTCCGTTCCCAAGTTCTTAAATGTGCGGTCGCGTACGTAAAAAAAGTAGGGGAATATAATATGTCCGAAAAGCAACGCGAATGGAGAGGAACGACATCGATGGTACTCGTACAGCAGCAGCAGCAGCAGCAATGGTTGGTCCCTCTGTAATGCCAGTTTGTGCCAGGCCAATGCGTACCCCCGCACTATTCCGCGCACTGCCACAACGGTTAATGCCAAGAACATCTGTCCCGGGAGCGATTTCACCGGCAATATATCGCCCCCCCGGTGTCAGTAAACCGGCCTTAAGGGTACAGAGGAACTTGTTGCACGGCTTCTCGATTCCAGGGGGTCAAGCCCAGTAATCAGAACTCACGATGGACCCGAAAACAACGTATCCCCCCATGCCTTTACACACCGCATCAGGTTCTGATTTACTATTTCGCCCCCGGAACAGAAGGATGATACCATCGCACTTGCCGGTATTATACCAGTCCACTTGAAAATCTCTCTGCGAACGAGAGTAGGAGTTTTACACCCAACGCCAAAGAAAGCCAGCCAGCAGGTACGGGTGAGAAAACCGAAGGAGAACACGAAAAGAAAAAACAATCCAAACGAAACACGCAAAGGAAACACCAAGGCCCGAAGTCACCACTACCTGCAGTTACGAACTCACGCAAAATACCTGTCACTACCCCTATACATCCCGAACCAAACCACAGGCCACATACATACGTATACTCCCAGGTATAAAACGATCGCGCCGGCCGACCGCTCTGCGAACACAAACAGCAACAAATAAAAGTAAATTGAAAAAAAAAAAGCAAGCTTGCCGGGTGCAAAATATTACCCACGCACGACAAGCCACCATGTTCCTTTTTTTATCTTCTTTGACACGCACCATACCAAGCATACTCGCGATCACAAAGCAGCATTGTGTAATGCCCTCCTGGTCGTATCTGCTATCGAATGGGCGCGAAAAGAACCGGGGACGATCGGACCCTAACCCCGACCGGTAATGCCCCGCCCGTTAACGGAAACCCTCGGTTCCCCTCCGGCGCATCCTTGGTCCCGCTGACCACTCCACTTCGGTATCCGGTTCGGTATCCGTTTCGGTCTCCGATTGGGGTTCCGATTGAGTTTCCGATTCGGTCACCGTTTCGGTCCCCACTCCCATTCTCGGTTCGGTTTCCGATTGGGTTGCCGATTGGGATTCCCACTCGGTCCCCACTCCCGTTTCCGACTTTCGATTCTCTGATTCGGTCTTCGTTTCGGTCTCGGAGATTATTCGCCCGGCGTTTCTCGATGTACATGGTGATCAGCTTGAGGCGGGGGTTGGGAAAGCGAACCAAGAACGGAAGAAGGGCCTCCTCGAGGACCTGCTTCGAGCAAAACAAACAAACGAAAACGAAGACGATGAAAAGAGGTATTTATTTCATGAAAAAAAATGAAGAAAATATAAGAGACAACATGAAACGAGAGCACAAGAAACTGCTCGGGGTTGGGAAAGCGACCCAAGAATCGGAGAGGCGCCTCCTCGAGGACCTGTTTCGAACAGAACAGAGGAAAACATAAGACGTACACCAAAACGAAAACGAACACAGGCAATTCATGGAAAAAAAAAGAGGAAAAACGAGGGGGAAAAAAAAGGAAAAACAAAAACACGACACGACACGAGACAGCACAATTAATAGTTTTTTTTTATGAGTGATCAACGTTGAAGCAATGTTTTTTCAATGAATGATCGACGTTCAAGCTCATGCTGTACGTTGTCGGATGGCAAACGCAATGATAAGAACACCAATACTTGTATGGATTCCCTGCTTTATATTTATGTGTCCCAAAGGCCCCCAGTGACGTGGTAGCTTTTACCTGCTACCGAAGGCTGCACGTTTCCATTTCTTACATTCAGGGCGAGGAGAGAGCCCTCCACGTTGGGACAGCAGCGTGGAGAAGAGAGAGATCGAGCGAGGTTCGGCCGGGCAAACAAGGCCCGCCTCGACTGCAAGGGGGTTCGGGTTACTAGGCCGAGTTCTTCCGGTTCTCGGAAAGGTTCCCAGATGTGATGCCACTCCTGGTGCATCTTCCATGGGGTACATGCGCAATGACCGTTTTATACACGAACCTTTCCCAAAACCTAACCTCCACAACACTAGTAATGGTAATAGTAATGGCAATAATAATGATAACAACAATAACAATGATGAAAAGCACAGAAAAGTATACCAGGTACCTGCTATTACGGGGGAAAATAGTTAATAGGACCTGTGGTACACATGAAAAAACTATATATTCAATCATTTCTATTAACAATATTTGGTCCTATTAACTATGGTCCCCCGTAATACAAGGTTTAGCTGGCACCAGGTAGACACCGTGCCCTTAATTGAAAACCCATTTGGGAACTGCATCCACCTTTACTGGAAATAAATCACTTGGAATTAGAATACCGTTTCCGCCGTGGAGAAAAAAATGATTCATGCCTGGTACGGGTATACATTTTCTGCACCACAGCAATACCAGCATCCCACCACCCACCTGGTACATCTCCACCATCACCACCACAGCCTGCTGCCGCGCATCCAGGTCCCTGCGGGCAAACGCCGCCTCGAGCCCGTCCAGCAGCGGCCCGGCCTTCAACGCCCCCAGGAGCCCCGGAGAATGCAGTCGAGGCATCAGCACGCTCAGCGCCCGGAGCACCACGCACTGCTCCAAAATCCCCCTCGGGGTCGCCGCGACCCGCTGTCCGCCCCCACCCCGCCCACCACCATCCCCACCGCTGCTGCTGCTGTCGCTGTTGCTGCTGCTACCGCTACGGCTGCCGCCGCTCCTGCCGCTGCTACCGCCGCCACCACTACCACCGCTGCTGTTGCTGCTGTTTCCGTCTTCCCTGATCGTGAACCCCCAGGATTCCCCCTCCTCCTCCATCCCCCCCCCCCCCGCCGCCGCCGCCGCCGCTGCCGCCGCCTCCGCCCTCTCAGCCTCAAAGTCGGGCACCAAAAGCGGAGCTAGCGCGGTCAGAAACCGGGCCGGGTCCAGCACAGGCACAAGGTCCGCAAGGCAGGCCTCCGCCTCACGCCTCACGTTGTAGCAAGGGTCAGACCCGCCCACCTCCACAAGCCTCCCGACCACCACCTCCGTCGACCCCGGAAACAGCTCTCCGCGCCGCGACACCAGACACCGCACGCCCTGAAGGTGCTTGACCCGGATCAGGGCGCGGCGGCGGGAGCGGCGGTAGGCATCAGCGCGGCTGCCTCCCCTCCCTCCTTTCCGCTTTCCCCCTCCCCCAACCCCACCACCACTACCAGCCGTTGCGCCCTCCAGCAGCAACATGAGCACCTGGCCGAAATACCTCGGCCAGAACTCGGGGCGACCCCCCGCGCCCATGCCGTCGGCGAGGCCCTTCAGCGAGGTAAGCGCCTCAATCCTGAGGAACGACCAGGCCCCCGGGGTCAGTCCCGCGATCAGCCTCCGGGCTGTCTCCGCCATCCCGGCTTCCGTAACCGTGGCGGTAACTTGCGCGGTAACCGTGGCGGTCACCGCAGCACTAACGCTTCGAGACGCCTGCGTTTGCGCGGAACGCGAGCTGGACTCGCTGGAACCGCCGTCGGCTGTCTTGGTGGTCGTCATCGTCATCGTGGTCGTCGTTGGTGTCGTCGTCGCCATCGACATCATCGCCTTCTTATCGCCCTCCTCCGGCGGCGTGGGAGAGACGGACTCGGCCGCGGCGGTCGAACCAAAAGCGTCACTCTTGCCCTTGGCGGAAACGCTACCGGGACCTCCGCTGCGCTTGCCGTCGCTGCTGTTGTTGTTGTTGTTGTTGTTGTTGTTGTTGGCAATACTGAACTCACCAGGGGTAACAGGCGCCAGAGGCTGACGCTTCTGCCGATGTTGCTGCTGCTGCTGCTGCTGAAGCTGCAACAGCTGCATTTGCCCGGGCGACAAAGACCGCATCCCACCTCCCCCCACGCTTCCTGTCGCTGCCACCCCCACCGCTGCGCTCTCGTGTTCGCCGTTTCCATCCCCACAGCGAAACGCGCTTCCAGCCGAAGAGCCCGTCGTCGCCGCTGCTGCCACCGCCGCCGGAGTTACCTCTCCGAAAACCGCCGCGGGCGATCTGTAGATCGGCGAAGCCTTTGACGACGGCGACGACAACGGCGTCCCAACCTTCCCGTTCCCAGCACGCCGACTTCCACTGTCGGCCGTCGCCAACGCCCCTTCCCCCCACCCCACCCTGGCAGAGGCAGGCGTCACTACCCCCGCCCCCCCCCCGGCCATCGCCTCTTCCTCCTTCTTCTCCTCTTCTGCTGCCGCCCCCGCCGCGGTTACCGTTACCGATACCGAAACCGCCGCCGGGTGGTCACCCTCGCCTCCTCTCCCGGCCCGACCCGCCCGCCCCCCAACTCCATCCTGCTGCTGATGCTGCTGCTGAGGCGTCAGAGCCCTTACCGCCGACACTGGTTGCGACGGTGGCGGTCGTGGCGGAGGTGACGATGACGGCGCCAAGCGAGCGGTTGCGTCCGGGCAAGAACTCGAGACCGCCCTACGCACGGCCGCGGCAGAGTCAGGCGGGAGGCGTGCGGTGGCTGCCTCGAGTGCGTGCCTGTCCAGGCGGAACAACGCGGCGACAAGCCTCGCTGCGGCCGCCGCCCCCGCCGCCGCCTCACCCCCCGCCCCACCTGCCCGGTTTCCGCCGGTGGAGGCGGCGGCGGAAGGGGGTGGGGGGGACTGGATAAGGGCGACGGCGACGCGCTGGGTGAGCGACTGCAGATGGCCCGGGTTTCCCAAGAAGTTGGCCGAGTGGGGGACCAGTACGGCGAGGAACTCGAGGAGCCCCGTGCGCGCCCGGCCCGGTGCGAGCTCGAGGAGGCGAGGGCAGAGCGCGGCGCAGAGTTGGTTGGGGGGGTAGGCCGAGCGGCAGACGTCGAGAACTCGGGACGCGGCGCGGCGCACTGGCTCCTTTGCATCGGCTAGGGTAGGGAACACCTGGAGAGAGAGAGAGAGGTGAATTTTGTCGAGGAGGGAGTTGTAGAGAGACGGGCGGAATCAGGGAGGGAACGGAGAGATGGGCGGAGAGAAGGGGGATGGGGGGGGCGCAGGGAGGGAGGGAGGGAGGTGGGAAAGGAGGGCGGGGGGGAGGCAGAGAGGGGGAGGAGAAGGGAGGCAGGGAGGGAGGGGAAAGAAGGGAGGGGGGGAAAGCACGGAGCAATGTGGAGGCGGCAGGGAGGGATGGCCAAGACGCGAGAGAAGTGAGGGAGGAAAAACATAGATGGACGCAAGCAGGCAAGCATGGGAGGCGCGACACCGGACCCCTCATCCATGAATGCCTGCTATACGTAACAACGGTAAGAAAACCAAAATGACCGACCGACGGACTGATCGAGAAGCTGGCAGGGGCAGCAGCACCAGCAGCAGCAGCAGCAGCAGCAACAGCAACAGTAGCAACAGAGCGAGCGAGACGAGCCACCCAGAGCCCAACGCGACACCGCGCAACCCGACGGCCAGAGAGGTGGGACGCTCGACTGACACCTTAGAAAAGAGTGGGCACACTAAAGACCAGTGTATTGTGTGCTGTGGTGTGGTTAGGTTCGGTTTCGCACGGTGCTGCGTGCTATGGTAGGATTGCACCTACTGTACATTTCCACGGGGCTCCTTCCTGACTCGAAGAGCTCTATGCTTCGACGATAAGCCGACTTGGAAACCAGTGAAAGCGCAACCCGATGGGCAGCTGTAGGTATAGAGCGAACACCATGAAAACCATAAATAGTGTTTCCCGAACCATGTTGGGTATTTGTACCTCAACAAGATGAGTCACGGCAGTCATAAATGATACGGCCAAAACAGTGCTACTCTTATTTTTGTAGTACCTGTCCTGGTGCGTTTTAATGCTACATGCCTCTGGTGTGATGTAGTGTAGTAGTGTGCTGTGGTGTAGTGCGTTGTCGTGAGAGCTTCCGTGCCGTCTTCCCCCCCCCCCCCCCAAACAACAAGCGAAGCAAAAACAAACAAAAAAACTCCCACGAAAACCTCACCAGCGGCAGCAGAGCCGGCAAGTGCCGCGCCATTAGCGACGGAAGCACCCGCACCAGCCCTCCGAGGAGCCCAAGCGCCCCGGCCGCAACCCTAAAGTGGGCGTCCTTCACCCGCTCGGCGATCAACCCCTCAAGCCTCTGGGACGCCTGCCGAGACTCCAGCACAAACTGCCCCCCCTCCGCCGGGCTGACAACGCCTCCTTCTCCTCCTCCTCCTCCTCCACCTTCGCCATCTTCCGCCACCGTCAGGAGTTGCTGCAGGCGTTCGAGGGCTTCGACGCGAACAGCCCAGTGGGGCGCTCCGGCGTCATCAGCCAGAGAGTCCAGCTATTGGGCAGGCAGGGGGTGGGGCCGGCGGGGTTGGGAAGGATGGGGTTGGGGGGTGCATGAAATCGTTGGGGGGGGGGGGGGGGGGGGGGGGGGGGGGAGGAGTACTTATTGCCATGCACGGCCGTAGTCGTATGATCAAAGACCCTCGCATCCCTACAATGCCGAGACGGAGCATGTCGGCTTTTCACCGACCAGGTGGAAGGCGGCGGGGGGGGTACACGATAGGAGATATGTACTCGATCTCATGCATGGTCGTAGTCGTATGACCATAGACCCTCGAATCCCTACAATGCCGGGACGGAGCATGTCTTGCACCAAGCGTAAGCGCCGTGAGGTGTCCGGCGAGTCGCGTGGAGGGTTAGCTGGTGTACTCGAGATCATGCAAGGCTGTATCGTTTGGCCATAGACCCTCGCATCCCTACAACGCCCGGACGGAGCACGTCGAATTTTCATCGAGAAGGCAGACATTGTTTGCACCAAGCGCGAAGCGCCGGTAGGTGTTGAGCGAGTTGCATGAAGTGGGGCGGGGGGGTGTACTCGATAGGAGAGATGTACTCGATCTCATGCATGGCCGTAGTCGTATGACCATAGACCCTCGCATCCCTACATTGCCGGGACAAAGCATGTCGGGCTTTCACCGACCAGGCAGACATTGCTTGCACCAAGCGCGAAGCGCCGTGAGGTGTCTGGCGAGTCGCATGAAGGGCGAGCTGTATCCTACTAAGAACCGCTTGTGAGGCGGACTTGTATATGGATGACAGCTTCAATGAGTTAATTTAATTTCCGGCGTAGGTCGGGGGGGGGGGGGGGGGGGGGGGTACTCGATAGGAGACATGTACTTGATATCATGCATGGCCGTAGTCGTATGACCCTAGACCCTCGCATCCCTACAATGCGGGGACGGAGCATGTCGGGTTTTCACCGACCAGGCAGACACTGCTTGCACCAAGCGCGCGGGGGGGGGGGAGGGTTGAGGTCGTTGTGGAGAGGGAGGGGGGCGGGAGGCGGTAGGGGGTAGGGATGAGGGGGTTCGTATACCTCCTTCACAACTGTAGTCCTTGTCGGGAAACAAAAACAAACACGTCGCCGTAACATTCCTGTCACATGACGACAACAAAACCGTGAGTATCTATACGTACGAATGATATTTTTTTAAAACAAAAAAAACGACAGCTGTGAGATCGAGGGTTCTGTCGAAGCTCATATTTGCTTAGCAAGCTGTGTGGGATACTTCGATCGCGCGAACTACGGGTTTTGGTGGGGGAAAAATCTGAGAGCTGTGGAATTCAAGGGAGGTTACTGACATACGATATAATACTCTCTGAATGTGCTGCCGTAGGTAAGCAGATAGTTTTATACATACGTTGACGGAACGAGAGATATCATACGTAGAATCATTACAATACCTGGTATCGGTAGGCTCGCTGGTGCGAGGGCAGCTAGAGCATGATATGTTTTACAAGTCTCCAAGTCTCAAAAACCGCGATCGTAGCCCCGGGTAAACAGGAACAAAAAAAGGCTACTCGTACGGTACCGCTAGTTTTTAGTAACAAAGCACAACGGCAAACGTATCCGTTACAAACGAAAAAAAACTAAGAACAAGTTGCTTCCTTCGATTGGGCAGGGACAGGCACCTTCGGGGACACGGGAGCATGGGGAAGCAACGAATAAAAACCGAACCCGTGTCAACAAAACACCAAGATACAGAGTAAAAAAAAAAGAAACGCACTGTGCGGTGCAATGCCTGACGGTACACTGATTGGCGGCACTATGCATACCGATGTAATGCGCTCCGTACTGTACGTTACGGTACAATGTATATCGGTGCATTGCTTTGCGGTACAACACGTTGCGGGGCAACATGTTGCGGTGCACACGGTTCCTACCTGGCGCAGGGCTTCCCTGCGATCGAGAGCAACTGGGACGACTTCGGGTTTAGTGGCCTCTGCAACCCGCATTCCGCTCACTCCAGCCGCCCGCCCTCCCGCCCCCCCCCCCTCCTTTCCCACCAACAACGCCCAAGTCCGGTTGCTGCTGCTGCTGCTGCTGCTGCCGTTGGTCACTCTCGACCACCACCTCCACCCTCGTACTCCCTCCCTTGTGATGCCTCGCCGCTACCCTAGTAGCCTGCTGCGCTCCAGGCGCCACCTTTGGCACGCCCCCACCCGCAACCAAGAACGCCCCCGGAGGCACTCCTCGCTCGAGCCCGTCGCTGGCTCCTCCTATCCCCGCCGTCGCCCCTCCTCTTGCCCCCACCCCCCCCCCCGCCGACACCGCCATCGAGGTCCGCCTCGCGACCCTCTGAGCCCTTTCCACCACCGCCACATTGGGACGCTTGTCCGGCTCGACACCGCCTCCCCCACCACTACCACTAAAACCGACAGCGTAGCGCGTCGCCTCGCCGGCACCACCACCACCACTACCACCACCGCCGCCGCCGCCGCCGGAGGAGGACGAGGCGTTCCCACGTGGCACACGGAACGCTCCCGGTTTCCCCACCGGCGGATGATCACTGCCACCACCACTACCACCACCACCACCACCACCACCGTTTCCACCGCTGACAACCCTCAACGGAGCCAAGCCCGCACTGCCGCCTTCAGCGCCGCCACCGCCACCGCCACCGCCACCGCCACCGCCACCACCACCGCCACCACCACCACAATTCGCCAAATCGAACCCACCGCTGTAGTCCGCGGTATCCGTCCCCGCGGTTGCGGTTGCCTCCTGCGCTACCGCCAGCCTCCCGCGCGTCCTCCTCGCCGGCTCTGCACCCCCGCCGCCTCCGCGGCTTACCTTCACTCTAGTCGATTTCACAACCCCCGCGGAAAACGGGGAAGAAGAAGAAACAGCAACGGCATCCCCCCCCACGCCACGTCTCCGAGGCTGAGAGGGTCCGCGACCGCCGCCTGGAGCCGGGGCCGTAGCAGCAGCAGCGGCAGCGGCTGGAGAATAGGAAGAAGCGGTCCTAGCGGTCGTGGGGTCCGCGCTGGCATCGGGTACGCGCTCTCGCGGATGCTCACCGAGAGCAGGCTACGTATTCAGTTTTTAGTTCATATGAGAACGTTAACGCGTCAAGCGAGAGAGAGTGAATCAGGAAAGCGAGAAATTAGAGGAGGGGGAGGGGAGGGGAGAGAAGGAGAGGGAAAAGCGGGGGGGGGGGGGGTAGGTGGGGCGGGAGGAAAAAGAGGGAAAGGCGGAGGGGAGGATAGGATAGGGAAGGAGGAGGAGGGCAGAGTGGAGAGCGTGAGGAGGCGGGGTGTAGGCGGTAAAAAAGGGGGCCGCCGTATGATAGATGGTAGCAACGCAATAACATGTTCTCGTGCGAGCACATCATGCCAGCGGTATTTATTATATAGGGGGCCACGGGGTTGCTTGCCGATTTTATTTTTAGCCGGAAAGAAAATACGTTTCCTCGTACCTGCGGTTCCTCTGCGACGTCATGAGCCTCCTGTACAAACGCCTCCGCGTCGAACTCCTGGTCCTCACGCAAGACGTGCCTCTGAAAAAGACGGAGACGAAACAAAAAATAAATGCAACGGGAACTCGTAAGACAACCGCTGCGAGGTATTCCGAAAGAGACGCCTCGGCGCGACGATGCTCGGGCCGAAATCATACACACGAAACCCGCAGCGGTTCGATATATATTGCTTTCGCCGCGGGTTCCGTACGCAAAGCGAATCACCGAACGAGCGAACCACGAACCCACCCTCCCACCTACCTTAACGGAAAAGTTAGGGGTTGTCCTCCCATCTAGCGCGCAACCACCTACCGGAGCCCCCCCCCCCATGACGACGCAACATCCACCTTCTTCGTGAAAGGCAAGGTCAGGGTTCCTCACTCGAGTGTGTTCATCATGACCCACTCCGCTATTAATAGCCACCCTCCCCACCCACCACCCACCTTCCCACGCCCTCGCTAACTCGACCACCCACCCATCCACCTACCCGCGCACCCACACACCAGCCCAACCACCTCCGAACTATTACTCACCAACCCAACCCCTTGCCCCCCCCTCCACGCCCCTCACCCACCGACTTTTCCACTACCCACCTGCATCGAAGGTGACAGCGAGTCCATAACGGACTGGGCCAGCCCCGGGAAGCGCATCCTCAGGACCCAGTAGCCCCGTCGGGCCGTAACTCGCACCGAGCTGTCCGCGTCCCCTACAGCGGTCGCCACCATATTCCTGGATAACCGAAGTCATAGCGTAGTATGAAATAAGAAAAAAAACGATCCCGCCCGAATGACAGGAGCGAAACACCAGTGGGGGTGGGGGGAGGGAGGACGGCGGAGGCAGATCAGAAGATAAATGGGCACGAAAAACAATGAATTGGACAAAAGGAACGGAATGTAATGAACGAAATACATGAAATGAATGAACGGAATGCCAAGAACGGAATGTCACGAATGGAAGGGAATGAATGGAATGAATGAATGAATTGAACGGAATGAACGATCCAGTCAGCCAGAGAGGCATCACCGTCAAACGTTGATCCGAGGGAGGCAACTGCCCATTATCTTCGGGGGCTGTGTATTGGCTGTGCTCAACGATCTTTGGGGCCTGCTGTCAAGCGCACACCGAGTCCTGTATAAGCCAGGTACGGGGTACAAGGCCATACTACTGGCTGTAGTCCCCATGTATAAAACATTGCCTGTATTTACTACCAGGTACAGTAAATACTATATAAACTAGTAACAGTTATATACCTGGTCGGGGGTATGAGGCCATACTACAGTAATTCCAATGTAAAAATGTGATACACTAGCCCTTACGATTATATATATATATAAACCAGGTACGTACGTAAGGGGTTCAACGCTAATTCCCATATATAAATGGTCTATACCTGATCATAAACCTAATATAAATTAGGTAAGAGGGGGGGGTACGAGGGCAACCTGATCCCCATGATCTATTCTAAAACGTTCAACTCATGCTGCGTGCTCCGGTCTCCGAGGCAGCGAAGACATCGGTAAAAAAAACATCGCCCCGATTTGCTGATTCCGATTTAATAGCTCCGGTCAAGCGGGTGAATCGGTTCGGTTCCGGTTCGCATCCCTATAAACCTCACCAGGTACTCAATACTCCGTTAATTATATACTATCGGTGGACCTGCATTGCTGCTCGTAATTTCAAGCACTAACACGGTATACACAGGGCGCATACCGAGGTAAGAAAAACGGGCACTTAGAACGCCAGCTGACATTTACAGGAAAACAAAAGAAGCTCAGGAGCCGTTCTGCTCAAAGTCGTATTGAGCGCACCCGCGGTTCCAAAAATAAAAACTCCAGGCTGGGTCAGTCTTTCGATTTTTTTTAGGGCCTCTCGTCTCTTTCTTCGTTCGGAGAAGAACAAGCAAGGCCTTGCTCAGCGCGGCCTAGCTGAAGCCTCGGACTACCTCGGACGGAGCCATCCTTCAAGCCGTGGGATACGGGATGGTCTTCAACATCTTTCGATCTCCGTTTTTCGAAGACCCGTTTGCTATCTCGCCGACAGTTCTCTTCTTATTCAGACACTTCGAAGTAAAACATTATGGGATGAAACAGTGCAAACACCTCCCGCTGTCGGCGCTACCACTCCTCCCTTTACTTCAGTGATCGCGTGAACCTGCCCGTCCAGACGAACTTCCTTAGATGTGCCCGAACAGCAAACAGGGCCTCTGCGAGCACAACGATCAGCTGGCACACCAACCAAGCAGGCCTGTCGCTGGGGTTACGGTCAGAGCCCCGGGTCGGGGTGGTCGCCGCCGTTAGCCGAAGCCGGAAATAATGGGAAAATATCCCTCACAGTTTCATGACAAAACCCTCCGGCAACAGAAACAGCATCATTTCATTCTGGCATGGTCTGAAGAACTTTGCCCAGAACGGGCAGATTTACTTCAGCTGCATACTCTGCGGTCTTTCTCCCGCCATAGGTTGGTCCTGCAGGAGTGCGGTAGATTCTTCCGCGAAAAAGTTGGTGCAGATATTTCTGTACGCACCTGATCTGTGGAAGGTAGCGTTCAAACGCAGCGTCGCTCCAGCGAGCGAGCGCGAGCATGAGGTAGTCCAGGCAGCGGCGGCGGATCGCAGCGCTCTTACTCCTCGCAATATCCACCAGGCACGGCAGCAGCCGCGAGAAACCGTCGGTAGTGCACCTGAAAAGAGGCAGGGGAACACACACAAACAAGAGGACAGCAGTGGCGCACAGAAGGGGGGGGGGGGGGGGGCAGGTGGACCGGCGGCGCGGAAGGCAAACACACATGAAAAAGTGTACCGTACGTATATATGTTATAATACGTGCGAAAAAAAAAAAAAACACATTCAGAGAACAAAAATGTCCGACCACCCCCCGTGATATTTCGCCGCGGACTTTAGAACCGTGCGGCAGCGGCCGCGCCGGCGGTGAACGGTCAACGCTGTGTTCCCACTTGAAAGCCACCTGGGCGACCTCATGCAGGCAAAAAAAAGCTGAACCACTGGAATATTGCCCGACTAATGCCGACATAATGTCACCATCGACTCACACACATAACAGGTATAAGGCATGATTGCGCTCGGTCTCACAACAAACAGATATACGGCGTGAAAGCGACAGCGGCAGCCGCACCTGAAGTACTCTTACATATCACACCGCCTACGCGGCGTGGTTGCAGCCAAGTGGCAACCCCCCCCCCCCCAATGAAAAAACAAATTTGGTCATAAATATGTAATTCAGAAAAATACCAAAAAACGAATCACGCAGACCCTTTCAAGCATTAAACATTAAACATCCGATTCGTTTTCTTGAGGGCAAACACACCAGCCAGACTCGATACGTACGGCTAACACACGGCAGCGGCGACAGCAGCTCGCACAGCGACAGCAGCGGCGATTGGACCTACTGCTCTGCTCTCACGTAAAGACGGCTCTGGCGGCCTCATCGCCGGCGGCTGCCACCACCACCGCCCGCGTCGTGTTGCGGAGCAGCTCCGGCAGCCACAGCTCCGCCAGCGATCCGAAGTGGTCGGTGAGGCACCGGGCGAGGACGGCGACGCAGCGGCAAGCCTCGCGGGCGACCGCGCTCCTGTTCTCCGACACCTGCACCAACCGACCAGCAAAAGCAAAGCAACCAACGAAACCAAGCGAAAACACAGAACCAATTATTTACCATGCACCAGGTAGAATACGCAACAACAAAATGCCAGTACGCAAATTACAAAGAGAAAACGACAGAAACAAAAACGCACAAAAAATCATAAGTACGTGCAACTCACACACACTGTTTGTATCAATAGAGTGCGCCAGAAAAAAAGGTTACCAAACTAATACTAACAAAGAACAAACAATGACAAGCCACCACTACAGGAAAACCATACCTGGTAAATAGCTACAATCCAGACTGCTTGGTACAGTCACAAAAAAAAGGGTTTAGGGTTAGCGACACCCCTTTTAGAGGAACACGCATATAGAGGAACACGCCTATTACTTCTAGACCTGTGGTTCGGCCTTACGTAAGTCACCAACTTGTTAATAGTCGGACTCATTTGGTCGTTTCTCGGAGGTGCCGACTATCCGACTTAGTTTGTTTCCATCAGGGCTGGGCACTGGCTGACTCAGTCAGTAGCGAACATACCGTCGTCAAGATCATCAGTATACAGGATTGCAGCAGTGTACTGCCTCTCCTCTCTACTCTCTCCTCTCGAAACGTATTTAGGGGGTTCCCGCAATATAATATGGTGCTTTTCTTGGGCGTACGTCCGACAAAAACCACTGGCGAATATACTGGCCAGGTCAATGAGATTGCTACTGCCAGTAGTACATACTGTCTCAGTGCCCAACCCTAACTCTTTGGGATTCCACACTTGTTGGAATGGAACGATCGAGGGTCGGCTTGCCATCAGCTGGCATGGCAAGCGGACATGCCGACTAACGTCAGTTACTTGGCTAACGGTACCTGCCGATTGGTGAGTAGCCGTGAAATACTACCGACTGACAGCTCTCACAATATTACAATGAATGCACGGACTAATAAAAAAAAAAGTCATGCAGCATCAAACTATGAACGGGGTAGTCTAAGAAATACCTGGCACGATTTTAGGATGAACAATAAAAAACGACCGTAATAAAGAGCGTTGACTTCACACAGGGGTGGGTGCGATCGTTTTTCAGCAAAGGTGTCAGGAGACAGCATTCTCACCCGTTGACACACATCAACTTTTACCTTGCTTGGCATGCTTCGACCGGCACTCAAATACTACCGGAGGGTTTCAGTGTTGGAGCACTCCACCCCAAAACCTTAGAAGCGCACGTTTTACCCTGCTTGACATGTCTCCTGACAACCTTTTGTTTTTTTCAGCGCTCGATTTCTCGACAACGGCCCGGGGGTACTAAAAGTCGAACGCGATATTTTTCGGAAAAGGCTTTCTCTCGCACCAGATCTTTTCCGAAAACGCCTTTTTATTCGGCTTTGGGAAACCTTCCCGCTCTGAAGAAGTCGAGGGCTGCAAAACCACCACATCCCTGTGCGAACTCAACTCTCTGTGCGGGGACAATCAACAATCGACAACTACCTGGTACATACCCAGTAGTAACGCACCGGTAAATGTGTTTGCGAAACTTTAGGATCATCCTCGTGTTTAATTAAGGTTATGGTAAAAACAAAAGTGGTAAAAAAAAAACACTTTTAACCTAATGCTGGTAATCACTATCGGGTTGGATTATTATTACTTTGGAAGGTCTCACGAGGTGAGTGGTCATGAATATGAATACATAAGGAAACACATCACGAAAAACCCAACCAGATTGGTTCCAACCACATTATCCTTCGCAGGCAAACACCCTAATGACCAGCTCCTTTCTGGGTCCAATGCTCGTGAGTGATCGACGTCGAATCTCGCGCGGCACACCACCGGATGGCAAGCACAAAAAATGGTGTGCTGGTATCGCATAGTTCCGAATGCACAACTACAGACTACCGCACCTTATGCCCGACCATCTCCTGAACGCTGGCGCGCACGAGGCCCACCAGCAGGCCCGGGAACTCCGTCGACGCGCCCCCAAGCGCCACCCCGGCCAGCCTCCTCATGGCGGCCACCCACCGCTGCCAGTCGCTACCGTGCTCGAGCCCAGCCTTAGCGGCGTCGACCTCGCGGCGCACGTCACGCTCGGTGTACACCTTCACCGGCACCTATATATGCGCACAAGTGGCAGAACATATTGACGTCGAACGAGAATCAACTTCGGTATACGTGCGTACCAGGTACCAGGTATACGGTTTCAATATTGATAGTCGGTGTCTACATATTATATATATATATATATATATAACTCGCGGCGTGCATCCCGCTTGAATCTATCTGCCCACAGAAAAATTTACAAAATAAAAAAGACAACAGCTGTGACATCGAGGATATTGTCGGAACTCATATTTGCAAGCTGTGTGTGATAATTCAATCGCGGCGTTTGTGTCATAGTCGCCCGTCCGCTGAAACAAAACAAAAAACGCGACCCTTACCATAACCCTGTCAAATACTAACTTACATACCGATCATCAACATCACCGATCGATGACCGCGATACCCAGACATGGCCCGGGGGGGGGGGGGGGGCGGGGGGTGGAGACCGGCGTTGGACGGGGGCGGGAAGGGGGGGAGAGAGAGAGAAAGAGATACGCAATACCATAGACGATCCCCAAGACAAACGAGTCCGGTGCCTCGCAACAGCAGCGTCAAACCAAATATAGCAACTGTTACAACAACTGTTACAGCAACAACAGTACAAACACCAGCACCAAACACCGCCAAACACCATCACCACCGCCATCAACCACCACCCGACCGACTCATTTTCGAATGCACTAGACGCACAAAAAAATCCGGGCAATCAATCAATCTTAATCTTACCAGAGGATCTAAGGCCGAAAATGCCGACTCTTCGCCTCCGACACCCCCGGGGCTCCCAGCGCCAATAGGGGAGGACATCAGACCGGCGCCGCCTGCCCCACAAGAACGCGTCGCCGACGCCGGCGACTTAGCAACTTCCGAAAGCCCGCCCCCCGCCCGAATCAGCACAGACCTCGCCCCCCCCGCCCCCCCTCCTCCTGCTCCTCCCCCTCCTCCTGCTCCTCCCCCTCCTCCTGCCGCCCCTCCTCCCGGTCGAATGGTCTTTCTTCGAGCCTCCGTGCCTGTGGTGCGACCCCCTCCGGAAGAAGGACGGCGCCCACTTCCGACATCACCGCCACCACCGCTGACGCTTCCAGTAACGCCTCCACCGTCACCACCGCGGTGAGCTGCGGAGGCGCCCAGGCGGGAGGAGGGCACGGGAGTCGCAACCGTGGGGGAAAAAAGGCCACGGCCACCTGCTCCTGCTCCGGCCCCCACTCCGGCTCCTGTTGACGCCAATGCTGCCGAGCTTCCACTGCCGCCGCCGCAGCTTTCCCGCAGTACCGATAGCTGAGCGCTGCGTACTCCTTTCGCCTCCAGCTGGACCTGGAGGGGAGGAGGGGCGGCGGGGATGACGGGCGCCCGGGGGGGGGGGTGTACTCGATAAGAGAGATGTACTCTCATGCATGGTCGTAGTCGTATTACCATAGATGGGGGGGGGATGTCATAGGGTGCGTAATAAGGAGGCGGGGTAGGGGTCTGCAGTGGCTTAGGGCACGCAGTACGACGGCGGTTTGGATGTTGAAGCGCGTGTCTGCAGCAGCAGCAGCAGGAGCAGCAGCAGCAGCGGGGTGATACAAGTTCTCTCGTCGTTTTACATATATGTATGATTATGTAATACTGCAAAAATCGTCATTATATGCTATTAATACCAGGTATTTACGAGTACGAATGTACGCTCGACGCTTGCTGCTGCTGCTCGTGGTGGCTGCTGTGGCCGCTGCTTGATAGTTATCCCAGTTCAGGCCCTTTGCCCCCGGAGAATCCCGCAAGTAACTGTTTGTTTAGTACTGCATTGATTGATGAACTCAATGGCACCAAGCACCAAAAGCGTCTTCCGCGATCGATGGCGGACTGCTAGCTCACACAAAAACGAGTACTCGTGCGTACGCACCAGCTATATCGTATGCACCTGATACACCAGGGAGCAGCTCTACTCGTTCTGCGTACGTACATTTCTTCAGGGTTGTTACGTTACTGCACGAGCCCGTACCGTACAAGCTGTGCTTTGCGAACGCGCAAACACAACACAACGCAAGACAACACAACACGCGCAGCAGTACGAGTACACACATGTACACGAGCAGTGCGTATATATACGTAACACTATTGTTTATAGTAACATAACGTAGCAGCAGTGCAAAGTGTGCCGACGTTGGTACATACCAGGTACCTGGTAAGCAGGACGTGTACTCTTTACGTGGATTGTACTGCCAGTATTATACCTGGTAGGACGAATTACCGACTCGTCGCGACGAGTACGATCATAATACCAGTACAGAGTACGAATATTGCAGCCAAAGCATCGCCAAACAAGCGCCACGGCAGAAACAACCACCTCTCACCAGCAGCGGGTCCCCCGTGAGCTCCATCAGCCGGGCGGCCGCCGACAGCGCCTCCCGGCGCACCTGAGAAGCCGAGTCGTTCAGCGCGTGGGACAGCAGCGCCGCTAGCGCCGAGGGCGGGCGATTGCGGAGCACTCCCGCGGGGTCCACTTCGATCGCCCTCCCGAGATAGACCAGGAGGTGCTCCCGCACGCGCCAGTTCTTATGGCGAAATTGGGGTTCCACCGCGGAGAGGGTGTCCCGGGCCCCGCTGACCTCGGTGCTGCTGACCGCCAGGAGAAGGTCGACGCCCTTCTCTTGCACAGCGGCCTTGGCGTTCCCGAGGCACTCGACCACGGCCGGGGTGACCATGGAGAGGAAGGGGAGGATGCCGGCGCCGACGAGGCCGACGAGGCCCTCGAGGCAAGCCAGGCTGGCGCGGCAGACCTTGTGGTTGTTATCTCGCAGGGCGCGCACCGCAGGCGCAACCACCGGTTGCCATGATTCTCGGTCGAGCGGAATTTGAGGTTGCTCTGGGCTCTGCTGCCGCTGTTGTTGTTGGTAGTGGTGTTGCTTGCGGAGGGCTTCTCCCAGGGTTTCCAGGCCTTGCAGGATCCGCTTGGTGTCTTTGGAGTCGAGCGCATCCGCGACGGCGCTCATGCTGGTGGCGTCCATATTCGGTGCTGCTACTGCTGCTTCTTGGGCGTTGTCCAGGATGAAGGAAGTATCGTTCTCCTTCGACGTGGTTGGATAAGGTGTTCTTCACTGGTAGAGCTCCACGCCCCCCTTGAGGTGGAAGCTTTCAGCGTCCTACCCCGTATGTGTAGCGGCTGCCGTTGGCCTTTTCTTTTCTTTTGAAAAATGTTGGAGGTGGTGCTTCGCGCTCTCTGCTCTTTTTGTTGGGGGTTCTGCTTCTGCTACTCTCTCCCCGAATCTTGATGGCGAAATAAAATCAAGACCGGCTGCGGCACCAGTCGAATTCTCCTTCACTTTGGCTCTCTCCCTCTCTGGTAACACTAGGTGCTCTCGCAGAGAGCAGAAGGTGCCACACAAGTTGCGCAGAGATAGCAAAAAGCGAGAAGGGTGCAAAAGTCGAATTAGAAGGAGTTCAACGATAAAGAGGCAGTCAACTTCCGGTGTGAACATCGGGTTTAGTTCCGTTTCTAAAATCCCATCCCCGACCACCTCGCGTGATGCAGCTGACAGGCTAGCTCGGCATTCGGTGAAGTTTTCATCGAGCAATGCAGCACTGAGCCCAAGGAGCACTAAGTCGGTTGGGGCGCGGGGTGTGGGTGAGTCTTCAGACGTACCGGCGGAGACAGGAGCTGTTGTCATAGCGGACGGTCGCGAGCAGCGAGAGACGCCGGAGCGTTTGGGGAGACTGAAAAAATCAGACTCCATCGGGCGGAGCACCAGGAGCTTTACACTAAGCAACAGACGATAAGACAAGGAAACGGACCAGGATTCTGTGCGATTTTTTAGTACGCAGAAGAAGCGATGAGCTCCATCGCAGACGCGTCCATGCTCGGAAGCACCCGGGACATAGACGGCATGGGCTCGCAGGATAACACCCTCAGCTTCAACGACAGTGACTTCTACCTGAACATGGACGACGTTGATATCGGGCCTCAAATCGGACAGGGAGCGTTTTCCAAGGTCTACCTCGGGCGATACCTGGGAGAGCTTGTGAGTTATTTTTTACATTTCGTACGTACCACTCTGTCCGGGGATATAAGGACCGTATTATAATGAACATTAGTTGCAAAACAATCTTTATATTTACGGACAAAACCGTTGTTTGCGTAACCTTTTTGAACGGCCGCCAACTTTCGATTCCCAGCCCCCCTTGCCTGTGACCTCACAAGGCACGACGCAAGCGATGCCCATAGGCGGTGTTGTACCCGTATCAACGAGTCTCTTCCTTTGCCTGCCACTCGTGGGCATGGCGCAGACCCGTGGGGTTTGAGCATGGCGTAGTGTGCCCTCAATGCCCCGTCTCTACAATGATAAGCAAGCTCCCCACCGACTATTTTTTACCCATCATCAGGTACCTGGTATTTTTTCTCGCTTTGAATACTCACGGTGTCTTGATCATGTGTTGGCTTTGGTCATACTTTGTACCAGTACGCTGGTACGTAGTGTTTAGTTTTTGTACTGCGTGACGACGACTTTTGCCTTTTTTATCGCAATCCATCTATTTTTCTGATTGGGCTCCTCTTTAGGTTCCAGTCATCAGCAGCAGCATCAGAAGCATCAGCTGCATCATCGCCTAGCTAGAGCCCCTCGCGGCCTGCTTGTCTGCCTTGCTTACGTCACGCAGACGCGTGCTGCTTGCTCTACGCAAAGAGTACACCAGGCGGGTGGTTTTCTCTTCCTTCTCTTCGTACTCATCTTATAGTACGCGATACGTGTACTCTTGATGCTTAACGTAAGCGCTCCCTTCTCGTAGGACGATCAGAAAAATGGATTGTTAATATTATAGGGGACCATAGTTAATAGGACCTATGGTTTACATAAAAACCT
This sequence comes from Nereocystis luetkeana, assembly GCA_031213475.1. Taxonomy (NCBI): domain Eukaryota; class Phaeophyceae; order Laminariales; family Laminariaceae; genus Nereocystis; species Nereocystis luetkeana. Next base: position 10,249,719 of record JARUPZ010000004.1, read on the forward strand.
ATATATTTGACCATTTTTACCAACAATATTTGGCCCTATTAACTATGGTCCCCCGTAATAGGAAATCGCCGCTGCACTCATCAGTCCTATGCCAGGTATTATATGCGATAGCTTTTTTTCAAGGCTGATCACGCGTGGTGGTGTCACAAGAAGGTCCTCAAGATTAGCCTCGCTCAGATTGTTACAGTCATATGCACACGGTATGTTGGAAACCCTAGGCTCGCCGTTAGTGCCGAACATGTTTACGTCGTTCCGCTACTCTGATGATAGAAGGTCAAGGTTCATTTTCCGCCACGTTGCTGTGTCACGTACCAGGTCATACCTGGTACTAAAAAAATTCCGCCGTGCAAATTTGTTGCGTGATGTTGCATCAGCACACCGCAGCAGCAGCGCATCAGCAGCAACGTTGTTCCGTCTGTGATATGACGCTGTTTACGCAACGCGCTCCATGACTGCTGTTCACCACTCGTACCTGGTATTGCTAGCTACGCCTGCTGGGCGAGTATCGAAACAACAATCGTTGATACTTCTGCCGCCGCCCATTCTGATTTGTCGTTGCGATTGATGGTGTTGGTGTTTTTTGTGTTGCTGTTGGTGTTAATGTTTCGTATTTACCGAGTTTACGTGCGAAGTTTCTTTGTTTTTTTTTGCGTTCATCGACATGTTTTCTGTTCTTGGCTCGGACTTATCCCTTATAGGACCCTAGTCCCGTTTTGGGGACAAACTACTCATAATTTATGTGCTTTGTCCCCACATATGGGACTGCGGTGCTAAAAGGGTTAATTATGCAAGTACAGCAGTAGGGGGCTGGGGTTAAGATTCAGGAGTCACGGATGTGCTGTAGTAGAATCGGTCGGCCCTCTCCGGACGCCCCAGTCGTCTTCTTCCCCCCCACCCAACCTATTAAATTTCCTACGAATAACTCCTGCAAGACTGCCCGCTCTTGTTTGTACGAGGTACGAGGGTTTCTCTTCTTGCTCCGCCGAGAGCCGAGAGTAGTCAGCGTCAGCAAGGACCAAGCACAACTTCGTGCGCGCTGGTATGATACGCAGCAGTGCTCGGCAGGCTTTCTTGACCTCGGTGTTGTTTATGCAGCAGTGTTACGAACATACCACGTATCATACCACACGAGAAGAGTTTTGTGGGAGTCGTTCGTTCGTGGACAAGCAATGGAATATTTTCATGGGCGAGTGTGAAAAGTGGTGATTCTGGTGCGCCATTGACAAAGTAGACCCGTGACCCGTCACGCAGTACGTATGTAACAAGCGATTGTTCACAAGGAAAGCTGCTCGTACGTATAGTACGTGTGTACCGCGGAAAGTTGATGAGTTCATGAAGGCTCGCGCTCGCCTCGCCTCTTCTCTTCAGTCATATTTTTGGTGCGATAAGCCGCCTTTCGATCCTCTCTGCAGAGCCCCCATAAGTGTGCCCAATAAAATCATTATAACAAAGTCGCCAGAGGTGACACGAAAACTCCCATTTTCTCTTTTCTCGAGGCCCAAGTTCACAAGACCATTGGTTCACGAAATAGTTCCTTCTTTATGTTTTGCTTCAAAAGTCAACTCAAATTCTATTTTTTTGGGTGGATACGCATATAAATGTTGCACGTACTGTCTGTATCGTTCTTTTTTGTGCCTATGTCATCATTAGCCCATTGCGTGAAAACGTACGTAGAATACGTACGTACTTCCATTCATACGGCTCGGAACAGGAAATCGAAATTGAAGAAACAAGGAGGAAACGCGACAGACAGAGAAGAAACGAATAACAAAAATATAGTTCGTGCGACGCCTCCGATCAAACGTCAGGTCGGGGATCGGTGTGCGTGGAATATGATTGCGCGAATTATCGACCGCGAGGTGTAAAACCGGTATGATACTGCAATACGTACAGGACACCTCCTATTAACCGTTTTAGGACTGCAGTCTCGTCTTGGGGACAAATTACTTGGAATTTGATTGGTTTGTCCCCAAAACGGGACTGCGGTTCTAGAAGGGTTAACCGTTTTAGGACTGCAGTCTCGTCTTGGGGACAATTGGGGACAGATTACTTGGAATTTGAATGGTTTGTCCCCAAAACGGGACTAGAATTCTAAAAGGGTTAACGTTTGTTGTGTACCAAAGCGACCACTATGTACTCGTGAGAAAACCCAAGCTTGGGTTGTCAGCCATCTAAAAAATTCGGGAGTGGTTATACTTGGGAGTTGGTAGTGTAGAATGCGCCCCACCTCAAATACGCAGATTTTTTGCTTCCCGTACTGTCGCAGTGTCAAGTCTAATGATTGGTGATAGCAGTGTCAAGTCTAATGGTTGGGGCCTACGTACATATGTGCTGAGGGTTGGCGGCTGACGGCGTGTGGGGGAAGGAGGGGGGGGGGGGGGGGGGCAAAACGAAGTAAAACGAAAATGAACGTACATTGCGAGGGAGAAAGCTAACAGAAGGGCAAAAGCAGTGAACAATGGCGGCCGACGTAAGCGCAGCACAGAATCGTTGGGAAGGGAGACCAGCGATTGAGTGTTGCCAGCGTCACTACGTACCGAGCAGCGTTCTTGAAAAATGATATATCATAGCAACCCTATCTATCCCTATGAATGCGTACGCGAGATACTCATTATGGTTGACGTGAGGCACATACATATATATCACGACGACGGTGATGGCCAGAGCCAGGGTCCAGCCGCTTTGTTGGCAGAGCGCCCCCCCCGCCCCCTCCCAAGCCCCCCCCTGGAAATGCCTACACCGGATATTATATCAGCTTATTCAAGCTGTTCATCCATATGCAAGTTCGCCTCGAAAGCGGTTTCTTAGTAGGATGCAGCTCACCCTTCATGCGACTCGCCAGACACCTCACGGCGCTTCGCGCTTGCTGCCAGCAATGTCTGCCTGGTCGATGAAAACCCGACATGCTCCGTCCCGGCATTGTAGGGATGCGAGGGTCTATGGTCATACGACTACGGCCATGCGTGAGATCGAGTACATAGAACTACATACTTAGATCACAACCCCTGAGCGTGCTCGGTTGGTGCATCCCTGGCCTCTCAGAGCTCCCACTTCCAAATCGCCTCCTTTCATTACTTGCCTGACCTTTCCAGCAGTTATTTTGTTTTCTCGGTCCTTTCTTCCTTTTTTCTTCTTTCGTTTCGTGTGCGTGCGTGTTCCCCGAGCACGGCATCGCGGGAGGACCCGGCACGGTCGCGGGTGTCAGCGGGTGCTGGCGGGTAGAGGGGGGGTTGCAAGGAGCGCGGTCGCCGCTTTCGTGCCTAGGCGTCGCGTGTGCCTCGAGACACGAGGGATGCATGAACGGGCTTGTCTGGGTTCGATTTATGATTGTTGATATAGTAAGCACGAGTTATGAAGGTCGTTCGGGAGGGCAAGATAATATTCAAGCGGTGCTTATTTCTGCGACCACGCTACAGTTGAAAGAGGGAGGTGTGCAGTTTGAACACCAACGTTATCGAGCTGGCGAACGACGGCCACGGTGAGCACCGGGCTTCACGCGAGGCGGGCGACGGGGCTGATTGTGGCAGAGAGTGATAAAAGCTTTACCCGGACCGAATCGGTAGCGAGGTGGTCGCGAGAGGGGCGGGCGGCGTACGACGCTGAGAGAGAAGCTCTTCTGTGCGATTTTTTCTTTTCTTCTTTTCGACTGGGTGTAAGGTGTTCCAATCAGTCAGAAAAATATTACACGAGAGGGGACGGGGATTTTTTTTCCTTTCCGAGTTTTCGATTTCATTTTCATTGTGTTTGCTGCTGTGCCGTGCTGTGCTTTCGCTTTCTTCGTGCATACAGTACAGACAGAGCAGATCAAAAAAAGAAAATAAGTACAGACAGTAGTACCCTACCTGGGGTATGTACGTACGTACGACATCCGCGACGCGAAGCGTATATGTGGGATCCAAGCTGACGTCGGAGCTGCTTTTTCCTGAAGCATGGTGGCGGGACTCTTGGCATTATCAAGTCGCCGGTTTGCAATTACGATCCTTGAAAAAACTAAACTCAATCGTGGACCTCTGTTCGCTTCGCATAATTTGATGTACTTTTTTCCTTCCTGAGCGAGCGTAGCGGGCGGCGTAGGCCGCCCGCGGAGCGAAGCGCCTTGTATCTCCTATCGAGTACACCCCCCCCCCCCCTTAAGGAGATAGCCTTTGCAAGGGATACGAGTAGGCTGAGCACCAAGATTTTATATGTGTTGTATGGGAAGAAATCATGAGCGCCCCAACTTGTTGGAGGTGTCTCTATTAAGAGTAGAAACGGTGCTCCGTCTCGAAAGGGGTGCGGGGTCAATGGCCAAACGACCACGGCAAGCAACAAATGAGTACGCCCCCGCCCCCCCCGCCTCCCGGGACGGAGCACGTCGAGCTGTCAACGACCAGGCAGACACTGCTTGCTTCAAGCGCGAAGCGCCGTGAGGTATTTTTTTGGGCTTTGTAGGGATACGTACAAGGGTGTTTTTTTTTCCCTTCATTCTCCCTCCCATGTACTGTTCATCGCGCTACTTGCTCCTGCTCCCTCCTACTGTCGTTGTGACTCACATCGGGGATCACTAAGTAGGCTCTTCTCCCCCCTTCCCACCACGGCGCGTGCATTGCAATTTTTTCCCGAGAAGAGTTCAGCACTGTTTTTTTTTTCCCCTGGTTGACTCGCGTCGTGTTGTCTCTGGTTAGCACTGTTTTTTGGTCAGCACTGTTTTTTTACCTGGTTGACTCGCGTCGTGTTGTCTATGGTTATATATATATATATACGACTACGGCCGAGTATGACATGAGTACACCACCCTCCCCCTCCCCCCCCCCCCCTCCCCCCGCCTGCCTGCGCTATGGTATCGATGGCCCCGTTCGCGGCTACAGCTTTCGGGTATCGCACTGCCGCTCTACTGTAGCTAGTCCTCCCCCCCTTCATGAGACCATCTCCGCCTGACCGCCTCTTCCGCTCCGTCTACACCGTTTTGCCGGACTTCTGTGCTGCTGCGCGCCGTGATACCAATTGAAGAAAAAAACAAGTACCAAATCTCTACGGAAATTGAAGGCCCGCTTGAGTAGTATTAATAGTAAAAATTTTACCAAAACGGCCCCTTCACTCCCAGACAAGAATGATGCCTGATTTGTACCTCTACCTGGTTGGTTCACCTGGTGTGGGTCTATTCATTCTTTCTTGGTCATTTTTGCTTCTCTTGATACGGCAGCGGGGTACCCATTCTGAGACCACCCCGCGACAACGCCAATAAGCGTGGTCTTACATATAGTATGGTATAATATTTTACTATTATACCGGAGACCATAGTAAATAGGACCAAGTATTGTTAATAAAAATCGGTAAATATAGTGCTTTTTGTCTGTACCGTAAGTCCTATTTACTGGCTGTAGGTCCTCCGTACTTTTAATAGCAACCATGCTACTGCTGTAGCTCCAAGAACTTTTCCTGGTGACGAGCCGACTCACCCGGTCTTGTTCATCTCCCTAAATATCAGCTTGGAACGGGTTGTCCCGCTGGTGTGGTTTCCTGTTCAACTCGTGGGAGGCTCTTGGGAGCGCCCTATCATACGATTTCATCTTCAGTGGCCTCAAGGACAAACCGCCGTGGTGACAGGTCTGGTCCCCTCTCCTCCCCGGTACCTGCCATCACTCTCGCCGCGCGCAGGGATTCAGCATTCCCACTGCTCGTCCATTTTCGTCGAATTACGCCCACGCTCGCTCTGCACGTAAAAAAATATTAAGAGACTGCTGGCTGGTGTACCAATAATGTAGTCTACCAGGTGTTTAAAGTAGTAACACCTGGTACGCTTTTTTTTGTTTACTCCGTACCCTGGTACCTGGTATATACAAAGGTCATGAATATATGTTCATGTACAACTCACCCGTAGCACGAGCGATTGATTGGCTGCTGTATTGTAGGTGGCCCCTTTAAGGGCACCTCGCAGCAAGGGAAAAACTGTACGTACCTCAAATTTCGGCCAACTATTTTCACCCACACCTGACTGACTGCTGTGAGGGGCCGGTACCAGCTCTGGTATGGGACGATGGCGTATACAAAAAGGGGGTAAAGGGATCGCCAATCCCGAGCACACTTGCGTGGGATTCCTTCAGGGGGGGGTACCTACCGTACCACGCGCAGCTTGCCAGGATGGGTTTCGACGAGGTCCCTGACCTCAAAGCTGAAGGAGTGCATGGCATTATTTAATTAATATACAAAACACCTCAGCTACTACTATTAATACTACTACTACTATTAATACTACTACTACTATCACGGGGGGGGCATAGTAAATAGGGCCTACGGTATGCACAAAAACCAATATATTTGGTTATTTTTACTAACAATTTTTGGTCCTGTTTACTGCTGTGGTCCCCCGTAATACTACTACTGGGAGGTGAACGGCCTATTTGTAGTCGAATCTCATGTTCGCAAGGCTCATTTCAAACTGCGTGCGGTGCTTCGATCGCTCCTGCCACGGCGGTGTATACGACCTCGTTAAGGGTATCGGTCGGTGTACCCTCGTGGATGATGGTAACAGGGCCAGCAGAGCGGTTTTACAAAGACGAATCAGCCTACGAGAATACCGGATGTACTGGCAGTCTTGACATGTTTTGGTTACCAGGTATCGCATACCAGGTACCGTGTATACTGAGTCGGGAGAGATCATATCTAGACTCAGGTGCCTACATCCTCGGAGTAAACCACACTTTAATGACGGTCACAGACAGGCCCGACCAAGGTGGAAGAAACGAACCGGGTTCGAACCGGTACACGAAAACTTGAGAAATAAGTGTGGACAGGGGTTTCCTCTCCCTCTCCGGGGCAGAAGAAAAAAAGAAAAAGGTACCGTGTATATATGTTGTTGCGTCCCTGCTGTTGGTGGTGTCACTGTATTTGTTGCTGGTGTATTCATTGTACGGAATAGAACCAACCTACCAGATATTCTGTTCGTCGACGAGGCACTATCCCGTAACCCATCTCCCATCTCTTGCCTCCTCTAGTGGACTGCTGTGATGCCATGGACCAGGCACCAGGTAGGTATACCAGAGTGTGTGTGTCTCGAGGAAGAAGAGCAAATGTTTAGTAGGACGGGGGCTAATGGTACGTACGCACACGTGTGCACTGGCTTGGGTGCTCTTCGGTTGTGCTGGGATGCGGGTATGTGTAGGTGTAGCATGAACTTTCGAACCGCACCCACCTGCGTTTTTTTTCACGAACTACTTGAGATTAGTGTAGGATCGTTTTTGCAGTTGTGGTGGTCGTCCGGTTAACCTTTTTAGGACCCCAGTCCCATTTTGGGGGCAAATCACTTGGAATTTGAATGGTTTGTCCCCAAATCGGGACTGCGGTGCTAAAAGGGTTAAGGTGACAAGACTCTTACCGGTTGAGAGTTACCACGAGTACAACAGCAGCATGTGACAGAAGACAATAATCTTACCTCCTACGGGTGTTTATGCAAATGTTGAAATGTGAAAAGTTTTCGTTTCTTTCATCGCCTACCAATATGACGGGTGTATATGCAAATGCTAAATCTGAAAAGCCTTGGTATCTTTCATCGCCCACCAACCCAATACCTCTTACGTACGTCCCACGACTCTTGAGCCAAAATGCAAGAAGCGTTATATTAGTGCCTGAACGGTCCTTACATTCGCACCCAGAAAAGCCATCCATGAATGAAGTTCACACCGGAAAAAATTCCCACCGGTGAAAATGCTACGTTCAACCTCTCGAAATTTATTTCATGATTTTTTCCTCAAATGATCGTAAGACACACCCACCTCCTTGGATTATGCAGCTTCAGAAATTGTCTTCCCTCTATGTGTACGGACTGCTGTACTTCCTGCATGATACCATATATACAGAACCCGTGGTACGCGCGATCGAAGTATCACACACAGCTTGCAAAGATCAGTTTCTCGACCTAGTCCTCGATCCCGCAGCCGCTGTTGTTTTTTAATTCGGTAAATTATCTACTTTCCGTAGCAGCAGTTTTATTAACCCTTTTAGCACCGCACCCCCACTAATGGGGACAGACCAGTCTATTTCTGAGTAGTTTGTCCCCAAAACAGGACTGCGGTTCTGAAAGGGTTAACTTTGTGTGTGCTGTTTTATGTCAGGTGTGGCATCCATCCTGCTGTGGGGGCCCGCAGCTTGCGTTTCTACAGCAGGAGTTTCTGTATACTTCGTATATAGTTACCAGGCACTCGAGTTTTTGTGCTTGCTGTCGTGTGGGAGCTTTCGATATATCGAAGTTATCGACATAGTGACGTACGTTCGTATAAACCAAATAATTTTTCCATGTACGTTACATCGTATACCTGGCATGCCCTCCGTTTCCTCAGGCTTGCCCCGTATACATTTTATTTTCTTAGACTACGAGTTATAGGGCTGGTTATCGTGTGATCGTTTTTTTTTTCGATGTGTCGAATTATCGAAACATATCGAATGCGTGTTTCCCGCCATCCCCTCGGGGTTCCCCCGTATTCTGTCTGTTTTTTTTAGATAACGAGTCAGGGTTGGCTATCGTATCATCGTTTTTTTTTTGCGATGTCTCGAATTATCGGAAACATCATCGAATTCGTTTTTCCCTCCGTCCCCTCGGGACATCCCCGTATTTTGTCTCTTTTTTTCAGCCTACGTACAAGGTAGGGTTGGGTATGGTATCGTTTTTTTTCGATTTGTCGAAATATCGGAAACATATCGAATTCGTTTTTCCCGCCGTCCCCGTGTCTCACGACATCCCCGTATGTTGTCTCTTCTTTTTAGACTACGTACGGGTTAGGGTTGGTTATCGTATCATCGATTTTTTTCGGTGTCAAGAAATATCGGAAACATCGTGTCGAATTCGTATTTCCCGCCGTCCCCTCTCGGGATATCCCCGCATTTTGTCTCCATGTGTGTGTTGTCTTCACATTAAACCGTTCTTTCTACCCAACCACATCAGTACACCCGGTATCCTTCCTGATTCCTTCCCTAGAGCGATACCTGGCACTAATTATATATGGTCACGGACGGAGGCAGAAAATATTTTTCAAATTAAGCAGTATGCTACTATTACGGGGGACCATATTAAATAGGGGACCTACGGTACACACTAAAACCTGTATTTTTCGCTATTTTTACCAACATATTTGGTCCTGTTTACTTTGGACTCCCGTACTAATACGAGTTCATGATGGTTATCGTTTCGATTTTTTCGACACATCGAATTGTGGAAATATTGACGTGAGACCCAGCAATTCCAATGCATCGTGTACCTGGTATCGTATAAATAACTGTCGATAGCGTTTTGCCCTCCGTCCCCTCGTGCATCCTAATTTTTTTGTGCGGAAACTATTCAACAAAATCGAAAGCTTTCGACGTTCATACCGTTGTCGACGGTCGAGTTCGGATCGTTTGGTTTTTATTTTTCGGTATCGTATCGAACCCGATTCCGATTTATCGGTACCGTATCGGAATCGACTCCGATTGTTCGGTATCGTATCGAAATCGATTCCGATATCCATCTCTGCGTCACTACTTTCATTTTCTTGTAGACCCGGAGACCAAGGCGGAAAACACCTGTCCGCCCATACTCATAAAAATAAAACAAAAAACATCAGCTGTGAGATGGAGGGTTTCGTCGACACTCATACATACATTTGCAAGCTGTGTGTGATACTCCGGGGTGCGTCCTATTTACTATTTGTCAGGTTGCGCAAATATTAAAGGATATGATAAAACGAACAAGCAAGGGTGCGTACATCCGTACGTAGCTTATTCGCTTCCGTGTTCGAGTTCAATCCCGGTTAGCTTTTCCATGGAATCCGGCTTTTCCCAGTGTCCGAAAATGGATTCCACGCAGCTTTTTGCAAAGCCAAGCATCGACTCCTGACTCGGTCAAACTCACAGCTGACGTAAATATTTATAGTTTCGAGCGAATGCCAGTGGCTAATGTTGACCCCGCCAGATCATAGAACACGAACCCCTTTCTGCTGTTGTACCGTAGATCGTCTCTTGGAACTCTAACGAAATCATGGAATTATCGAAATCATAGAAGTATCGAAATCATGGACCTACCGAAATGATTGATATATATCCTTGACGGACGCTGCAGGTGGCGGTTAAGAAGCAGGCGAGGAGAGAGGCCGATTTGGAGGCGTATCTCATGCGGGAGCTAGCGGTTCTGAAGCATTTCCAGCACGAGAACCTCCTGCAGTACGTGGGAGCATCAAACGCCGCGGCTGCCGAACCAGGAGGTGGGGAGGCAAGGGGGGGGGGGGTAGGAGCGGGGGGGAACGAGGACACGATGAGTTTTACACCGAAAGAAAGAATTACAGCAGTGCGTCATAGCGTATAGTGCTGTGTGCGTGACTGTTACGTATACTTTGTAGGTAACTTACATGAACATAATTTGACGTTTTTTGTGTGCGCCTGTGTACGTGTATACGGGGAGAGGGCAGGGGAGGGAGGAAACGTTAAAAGTGACCGCACATGATTGAATATACTGCTGGTGTGTGCCAAGGTTGAGACGGATGGGCGTTTCGTCTGACCGTCGTGTAGGTTGTTTCGTGTGTGTCTGCTTGTGGCTGTACCGGCCTGTGTCGACGTCTATACCCGTGCTTCCTTTGTTCCTTGTTCTGCTTTTTTTCTGGTTTCTCGTCTTGTTTCGTGGAACGCGAACCGTCGGAGATATCAGGCCTTGGGCACGTGTTCATCGTGACGGAGCTCGCATGCGGGGGCGACCTGTTGGCGATGCTGCTTTCGGATAAAGAGGTGCGTGCCGGTGCCAGTGCCTATCAACATTATAGTATTACGGGGGACCATAGTTCATAGGACCAGTGGTATACATAAAAACCTACATATTTAACCATTCCTCCTTACAATATTTGTTCCTATTGACTATGGTCCCCCGTAATAGTGTTACCAGTACCAGTATACCATGTACACTACCAGGTACTGTTATTGCCAGTTATATGGACAAGTTTTGTTTCTCAAACGTACGTTTTTTACTCGAACATAGCTCTTGGTACGCGCGTTTCTGGGCAAAAGGCACAGGGGCAGACACGAGCAGCCCGTCCGGAGACGCTCGAAGAGGTTTGGGCGCGATCCGAGCGGCGCGGAGCGCGTCGCGGCCGCTCAAGTGTTGTTTTTTTTTTCGCGGCTGGAGTGGATAAGGCGATGTACAAGTAGAGGGATGCCAGTACGAGTACACCATGGATGCGTAAGAGTGATTTTCCAGCCAGGACGTTATGGTTTCCGAGTACCAGGCACCAATACACTACTATTGATAGTTGTAGCGTGATACCTGGTAGCAGTGAAAGTACGAAGGTATGACACTACTGATAGCACCAGTGTATCCCGACATCAGTACCAGTGTTGGTCAGTCCATGCACTCGTTCGTCGATTCAGCTTTTGATTGCTTCATCCATCTTGTGTATGATGTGATCCATTCACGATTCATGATCCATTCCTCGAGATCAACGACAAATCCAGACCCAATCCCGATAATGGTTGTGTGTAAAACTCCGCACGCCCATCCTCAGCGACGGTCATTGGCTGAAACATCCCTCGATACCAATAGCAAAACATCACCAACATCAACACCAAAGCCAAAACCGACACCAACACAAACAACAACCACAACGCCCACATCAACACCAACACCGGGAATAAAGCCGGCACCAATACCAACACCAACACAAACAACAACCACAACGCCCACATCAACACCAACACCGGGAATAAAGCCGGCACCAATACCAACACCAACACAAGAAGAGCGACACTACATCGCCAACACCGACGCCAATACCATGTGCCAATACCAACGCCGACGCCAACATCAACGCCGACAGGCTGGGTGGAAGCTCCGAGCGTCCATCCTAACGTCCCGATCGACTTACGCATCCATTCATTCCTTCTTCATCCATCGATTAGCCTTTGATCAATTCATCGAATCCTACGATTGATTCGTTCGCCATTCGGGATCCATTGCCTTAAAATTTTTCCCCCGGGTAGCCCTTCTCGGGGTGCACTTTCGTTTCTGGGACAAATCACTTTGGAGTTGAGTCAAGCGTACGTTTCTGCACGGCAGTGCAAGTACTAAGAACACCCGTCAGCACCGTTGAGAGTGGCTCAGCCACTTGCTGGAGAAAATAGCTGGCACCACACTACTGCTGTCTACGATATTTTCAGTACGCCTGCGCGGTGAGTAGTGGAGGGTGCGTGCCTTGCCGTTTACACGACACCAATGGTCGAGGGTCGCTCTTGTGTGCGGCACGAGTACAGCGAGCTGAGGGGGAGCCTGCCACTTTTTTTCGGCTCGAGGAAATGATTTTTGAGGGTCACTGCTGTGCACGAGACGAATAACAAATGAATCCTAACCCTGAGCCAATCAGACCCAATCGTCAACCATTGTTTAGCGTTGGGTTCCTTTGTCTCGTACACATTGTGGGCCAACCATAGTGGCCAATAGAGTGGTACCTGGCAATCTTTACTGAAACTAACGAGCAACTGTCGCGGTTTAGAAATATATATATATATAGGGGGGGGGTGCCTTGCTATGTTTCAGCTCCTCACGTGGGGCACCGCGATATCTCTCGTCACCCGGAACACATACGACTTGGAAAATGTTTTTGTTCGCGAACCCGACCAAGGTTTCTACGAGAGGGTATGTGGTAATATGGTTCTAAAACGAGTATACCCACTATATTTACAGTAGTGACATAATCACACTACAGTAAGTAAAACGTTAAGTTACTCACCTGAGGAGCTCAACCGGTTCAAAACATAATTTCAGGACTGTTCGCGGGTCGGGTCAAACCTCGCCGGTCGGGTCGAGTAGGGTCAGGTCACCTATCTCGCGACCCCAAACCGACCCGTGAGATTTTGAAGATCTCGTGACCCGACCCGACCCGACCCGACCCGATCCCACCCGAACCAACCCGACCCGTCCCGTGAAATGTTGAAGACCTCCTTACCCGACCCGCGGATTGTGCGTGGGTCCTGACCCGTGAACTAACTGCCTTGAAAATCTATTGAGCCCAAAAATACTACCCTAGCTACCGTGAGATGAGTCTACAACAACCCTACCCCTACGAGCCTCAAACCCGAAATCAACCAATGTATTCGGTTAAGCTCCATCTTCGCTCGTAACGTAACGTGCGTCAACCGTAGTTTCGAATAGGTGGCGAAACTCTACTGCTGTTGCTGCTGTACTTGGAAGTATCACGTGACCCTTTTTGGGCAAAAGACCGGAGTCCCGTTTTGGAGACAAACCACTCACATTCTAATAAGCAGTTTGCCCCCCAAGGCAAGGCTGCAGTCCTAAAAGGGTAAAGCTATGTACGTAATAACCCTATACCAGTTTGCCCCTATACATGAAGAACGTTTGTATACTATACAGCATTCAATACAAAACGATCTCTATTTTTGGGGACAGAGTGGTATTCCGTGTCACACTGGGTGATAAGGTAGCACCCCCCCCCCCGGGGACAAATATTACACAACCCAAACGAAAACGGTGGACTGCTGCGGAAAGAAGAGAGTTTGCCCCTATACATGAAGAACGTTTGTATACTATACAGCATTCAATACAAAACGATCTCTATTTTTGGGGACAGAGTGGTATTCCGTGTCACACTGGGTGATAAGGTAGCACCCCCCCCCCCCCCCCCCCCCCCCCTGGGACAAATATTACACAACCCAAACGAAAACGGTGGACTGCTGCGGAAAGAAGAGCTCTCGTCGAGAATGTTTTTCGCGCGCGTAGTCGACGCGTCGCTCGGCAGTTGTGCCCTCTGCGTGCGTACCCGCCGTCGGGAGAGAGAATCTCGGCTCCGAAAAAAATGTCCGAAAGTGTGTTTTATCTTTTCGCGCTGTGTTTCGCGGTAGCCCTGGCCCTAGCCGTCACCAAATCGACCAAGTGTTTAGGGCTCGCAGTCGTATTCGTCTCGTCTCGTACACAGCAGTATTACGGGGGGGGGGGCATAGTAAATAGGACCAAATGTTGTTGGTAAAAATTGGCAAATATGTGGGTTTCTGAGTGTGCCGTAGGTCCTATTTACTATGGCCCCCGTACTATAGTATTACGGAGGGCCATAGTAAATAGGACCAAATATTGTTGGAAAAAAATGGCAAATATGTGGGTGTTTGAGTGTGCCGTGGGTCGTATTTACTATGGACCCCCGTAATATTGTATAATGTTACGGGGGGCCATAGTGAATAGGACCAAATATTGTTGGTAAAAATTGGCAAATATGTGGGTTTTTGAGTGTGCCGTAGGTCCTATTTACTATGGCCCCCGTAATATAATATTACGGAGGGCCATAGTAAATAGGACCAAATATTGTTGATAAAAAATGGCAAATGTGTGGGGTTTTTAGTGTGTCCTAGGTACTATTTACTATGGCCCCCCGTAATATTTATTGTGCTATTACGGGGGGCCATAGTAAATAGGACCAAATATTGTTGGTAAAAATTGGCAAATATGTGGGTTTTGGAGTGTGCCGTAGGTCGTATTTACTATGGCCCCCCGTAATATAAATATTACGGGGGGCCATAGTAACTAGGACCAAGTATTGTTATTAAAAATACGAACATATACCAGGTACAGGTTTTTGTGGGTACCATAGGTACTATTCACTACGGTCCCCCGTAATAATAGTGTGCGCCAGTCAGTTTCTCGAGTATGTGGGGAGTCTATGTCGCACTTGACGTCATTGTTAATATGTATACCCAACACCGACGCCGGCAGGCTCTATCGCACCTGACACCTTTATCAACCGCAACACCAACACGGGCAGATTGGGTGGATAGTCCGGGTGGGTGTCCATGCCATCCCTACGGACGATCCATTGTCTGAAGCATGCCTCAATACCTTTATAAAAAACCAGCACCACAGCCGAAACCGACACCCGGCGACAACCACAACACCAACAGGCTGGCTGGAAGCTCCGGGTGTCCATCCTGACGGACGATCCATTGCTTAAAACCGTCCCTCGATATGCATATCAAAACTACAGTAGCAGCAACAACCAACAACCAACACCAACACCAACACCACCAACACCAACGCCAGCGCCAACACCAGCAACACCAACACTATCACCAACACCAGCAACACCAACACTATCACCAACACTACCGCGAATGCCAATACTACAGCAGCACTAACACCAGCGCCAACAGCAACACTGAAACCAACGCCAACGCCAACACCACCAACAAAACCGACACCAACGCCGACACCAACGCCGACACCAACAGGTCGGATGGAAGCTCCGGGTGTCCATCTTGACGGACGCGGCGCGGGCGCTGGAGTTCCTCCACCGCAAGAGCTTGATACACCGCGACATCAAGAGCCCCAACATCCTCCTCGACTCTCAGCACCGCTGCAAGATAGCCGACTTCGGCATGGCCAGGCAGCTGGGCTCGAACATGACCGTGGTGGGCACAGGTAAGGAAACACGAGGAATGGTGAAAGCAAATGCGGCAAAGGGTTTGTGTTTAATGGAAAACGTTTATTACGAGGGCGTGGTGGTAGGAAATAGGGGAGCGTGGTGGTGGTGGTGTTGGGGGGGGGGGGGGGGGGGGGGCGCGGGGGGGGGGGGGGGGGGGGGGGGGTCGAACATGACTGTGGTGGGCACAGGTGAGAAAACGATGAGCAAACAATTAGTGGCAAAGTGTTTTTGTATGTATGAGAAGCGTTTTTTACGAGGGGATGGTGGTGGAAAAAGGGGGGGGGCGGATATGACCGTTGTGGGTTGAGTTCGCGTGTTCTACCGGGCCTGCCAGCACCGTTCCGTGCGGTATCCACTTGGTACTCCCACAAGCGCGATCTGCCAAACAATGCCAGCTGCTGCTGTCAAAGTGAGCTACAGTACGTACCACGGATGTTACGGTACTGCTTTACTGTTACGGACTCCGCCAAATGAATATGAACCGTAACGCCTGATTCTCTTTACGTACAACAACCAACCGCCGGTTTATTATCATATCGGTTCCCGATCCGTAATAATCTTTTCCGTTAAAAAAACAAAATCGGCTCCGTTCTGTCCGGATATGTGGCAGCCGATGAAAGAAACGCCCTGTCAGGGTTACCGTCAGGACGGCGGTGATGTTCTTATCAAGCCCCCCCCCCGGGCGCGTTCGTTTTAATTTTGGTCAGAGTGGTGGACACGGCGCGCGACACCACTCCATAAACTCTCATGGCCCTGCGCCGGTTCCAGCGTGAAATCATGGGCTCGTTTCTGTTTCGTGCTATGTTTTAATACGACGTCTCGCCAACTGTTTTTGGATTCCGAGTGTCTTAACCCCGTCACGATTGCACTCCCGTTTTGTTTCTGGAGACTAAACCCTTGCAAATAGAGTCAGACCTGGATGTATGTACAGCAGTGTATGTGGTACTACTGCTGTAAAAGGGATTTAGTGCTGTCGATTCGGACCCCCTGTTTCCGCTGGTAAAGCTCAAGGACTTACCGAGCACTCCTTTTACTTGCCGTTGCCCCCACCGACAACCCACCTCCCTCCCTCCCTCCCCGTCCCTCGCTCCACCCCTTCCCCCCCTCCCCGCCCTCTCTCTCCCTCGCTCCTTCCCCCCCTTCCCCCCTCCCTCCCCCCCCCCCAACCCACCGCACATCGCGCTCGTATGTTTTCATGTTTTGTGATGGAAATCCGTTTCTCGCTTTTTTTTGTTTCCGCTGTGTGTGTGCTTATATCTGTATCTCTCTCTGTGTGTGTGTGTGTGTGTGTTTGTGTGTGTGTGTGTTTCTTGGGTTTACAACGAAAGACGCGTACATGGCGCCGGAGCTGATGTACGGCAACCCCTACGGGACGTCTGCGGACATGTTCAGCTTTGGCATCGTCCTGTGGGAAACGATCTACCGCCAGAAGGTTTGTACACGCGTGTGGTGCGTAGGCGGTGTTTTTGTGCGTAGGCATGCGCGATACAAGGGGTGGGGGGGTTAGGGGACACCTCCAGCTTTCGGCGTCGTCCTTGTGGGAAACGATCCACCGCCAGGACGTTTGTACACGGATGTGGCAGGCGGTGTTTTGTGTGTAGGCATGCGCGATACAAGGGGTATAGGGGGCTTAGGGGACATGCTCAGCTTTTGGCGTCGTTCTTGTGGGAAATGATCCACCGCCAGAAGGTTTGCACACGCATGTGGTAGGCGGTGTTTTGTGTGCACAGACGTGTAGGTATCATACACGCGGTAAAGGGAGTATGGGGGATAGGGGACATTCTTGGAATTTGGCATCGTTCTGTAAGGCTTGTAGATGCGTATGGCAGGCGTGTGTGTATACTCGTATTCGTGCACGTATAAGCAGAAAGGGGCGGAAGCGGGGGCGGGGGGCGGTATTCATGCCATGCATGGCCGTAGATGCATGGGGGGAAGGGGGGGGGCAGCAGTAGATAGTAGCAATGCTGATTTTACCTGCCTTGCGTGTCGCTCCGTTGGTCGCGTTGGTCGGGGGGCCAGGCGGGAACGGAGGACTTTATGGAGCGACGGATGTCGGATAATTTCGACCTTGACGTCCAGGGGCTGCAAGACGACGCGCCCCCGGATACCAGCGCCTCCTTGGTGGCACTTGCGGCGCAACTGGTTGAGGTGAGGAGGGATGTATGCGTGTTTTTTTTCGTAGGGGTATTTGTGTTGTTTGCGTCGTTTGCGTGTGTTTGTGTAGTGTGAGTCCATGATTTTGTTGTGCTGTACCGGGTATGTATTTTTGGTTGTGCGTGTTGGGGCCCTGGTTTTGTATGCTATTGTGCGTTCGTGATTGTTCTTGCGGGGCAGCCGGTCGAGGCGAGGTCGGTGCGTATATTCCATGATTTGTGTTGGCGTATTATTATGCGTTTTAGGTTGTGCGCCCATGTTTTTCTCGTTGTTCTGTGTTCGTGGTTGCTCTTGCCGCGCAAGTGGTCGAGGGGAGGTTGGTGCGTATGTTCCATGATTTGGGCGTGTGTATTTTTTTTACGAAGCATGTCTTTTTTGTTAGTTGTGTTGTGTGTCCATGCTTTGTTTTTATGCTTGGAAGTATGTTGTGATGGGTTGCGTGTGTTGTGTGTCCATGCTTTTGTCCTGTGTATTCTTCTGTAGTTTAGGTTCTGTTGTGTTTGTCGTTCGTTCCATGATTTTGTTTTTTTGTGTATCATTACCGTATGTACAAGGTACGTATTCCCGGTTGGTTGATCGCCTGTATTCCGTCATCATCGTAATCCCCCTGCTCGTCGCCACCGCCACCACCAAAACCACATCCACCCGACTGCACCATCACCCTTTATCATCCAGAACGAGCCGGACCAGCGACCGACCGCGGAAGACACCCTCCTTTGGCTCGAAGACCTCACCGACGCCCTCCCAGACGACGAGGAGGAGCCCTGGTCCCCGATCGACTACGAGAGTCTCTTCCCCCTCGAGATGGGAGAACGTGCGTGCTACCGTATCGAGCCGACTTGACTCTGCTGTAGACGCTGCAGACGGTACGAGTAGCTCTACTGCTGCTGTAAGTGCTGCATGCGGTAGCTCTGCCGCTGGTCTTGAGTGCTGCGCATGCTACTGCTGTAGTGTCAGTAGCTGTGTTGCGACTCTATCTACTGCGCACAGTGGTATTAATAGCAACAGCAGTAGCTCTAGCTGCTGCCGTACCTATTGCGCGCCCCCTTCTATCCCCCTCCTCCCCCCCCCCCCCCTCCCACCCCCACCCCAACCCAACCCAACCCAACCCCACCCCACCCCACCCCACCCGAACCCCATTGCGCGCCCCCTTATATCCCTCTCCTCCCCCCCCCCCTCCCACCCCAACCAAACCCAACCCAACTCCCCCCCACCCCACCCCATCCAAACCCCATTGCGCGCCCCCTTCTATCCCTCTCCTCCCCCCCCCACCTCACACCACCCCAACCAAACCAAACCCAACCCCACTCCACCCCACCCCACCCCACCCAAACCCCACGCACGCCACCCTCAGGAGAAAACCAGCGATTGGCCCACGCACGAGAAATGTCTTCGAGGGCAAGGGAGTCGGCCATTTCGCTCGGAAGCGTCTCCGCGTTATCTGGGTCGGTTTTCAGCGCCGGAGGCGAAGTGGGGGCAGGGGGTTTGGGGATGGGGAGGCGGGGGAGGAGCGTCAGCCCGCGCTCTCCGGGAATCCCGCCGCATTCTGCCAGGAGGTCCACGCTCGGACCGGGAGGGGGGGCGGGGGCGGGGCCGGGGGGGGGCTTTAGTAGCGCGGGCAGCGGCAGTGGAGTAGGAGGAGCTGGGACAGGGGGGGCTGGCGCTAAGCGGGCACAATCTCTGCAGGTGAGATGGGATGGGATATGGGTTGGGATGGGATGGGATGGGATGGGATGGGATGGGATGGGATGGGATGGGATGGGATGGGATGGGATGGGATGGGATGGGATGAGATGGGATGGGATGGGATGGGATGGGATGGGATGGGATGGGATGGGATGGGATGGGATGGGATGGGATGGGATGGGATGGGATGGGATGGGATGGGATGGGATGGGATGGGATGGGATAGGATGGGATGGGATGGATTAGAAGTGAAGGTGGGGGGTGGGAGGGAGGCGCAGGGGATATCACAGGGTGGGGTATGATGCAATGGGAGGGGGGGCGAGGGGGGTAGGCGGGGGTGGGGTGGGAGGGAGGGGAGGGGGGGAACGGCGGTGGGGGCGGGAGAAGGGTAGAGGGGGAAGCATACTCAATTTTCTGTTTCTGGGTCAAGGCCGAGGCCGAACCTGCGGTCTCGTAGTGAGAAGAGCTTTCCGCGAAACCGGGGGGGGGAGAACGAGCAAGACGAGAAGGCATGTGTTATTTTTTTATTTCTTCGTGTCTACGGGGCGGGTGTCTGAATGTTGCTGATGGCGGGGAGGAAAGGGGAGGGAGGGAGGGAGGAAGGGAGAGGGGGAAAGGGGGTCCGTGCCCACACGTGCACGCCATAGGCCCCCCCATACCGCACCCTGCCCCCCTACCCGGAGAAGACGTCGCTGACCGCTGGGCGTTGGAGATCACCATCACGCGTCGCCCCTCGGGTTAGTTTTTTCTCTCCCGTATTCTGCCGGACAAAAGGAAACAGAAGGATGGGGACCGGGTTGGAGGGGACCGGAAGGAGGAGCGAGATATTTCCCCTTGGCTCCACGATCAGATCGATACACGCTTGCGAGGCCCGAGGATTTCCCCTGTGAAACCCCTGCCGTCTACCCCCCCCCCCCGTACTTCCTGCCACCTCCCATCAACCCCCTTCTCCCCGCCACCTCCGGGCATTACCAACACCTGCTCCCTTCTCCTTACCGCCTCCTTGCACCAACACGACCAACACCAAAACCACCATCAATATTCCGCTGACAACGGTACCAACACCACTACCACTACCACCACCACCAGCCAACACCAACACCACCACCGCCAGCCAACGCCACCAGCCAACACCAACGGCACCACCCAACCAACACCAACGAACACACACCACCTACACCGCCACCTCGCCACCATCTCTAACAACAATACCAACACCACCACCACCACCACCACCACCACCACCACCACCACCACCCAACGTCACCGCCAACACCACCACCACCCTGGCCCTCGTTGGGCGACGCCGGGCCGGTGGACGGGAAGGGGGTGCGGAGGCGAGATAGACGTACCTACGCTCCTCGCCTCGATCAGAGCGCTTGACCACGCACGTTCACTTTCGCTTTTTCCGGGGGTTTTTTCTCCTTTTTTTTCAACGATTTTCTCGATTTTCCCGTCGCAACGCTTAGGGTTGCATCACGTCGCCGAAGCCCCCTCCTCCTCCTCCTCCTCCTCCTCCTACCCCTACCCTCTTCTCTACACCTACCGGTACGCCTACCTCCTGCCCCTCCTCGTCCGCCTACCTCTACCCCTACGCCTGCGCCTTCGCCGACCCTTGCCTCCTCCTCCTCCGTTGAACCAGTATACCCCTATACCTCCTCCTGCCCCTCCGCCGTCCCCGACCCCTGCCCTACCCCTGCGCCCACTAATGCTCCAAGCTTTACCCTCCTTCTCTTCCTCCGCCTTCCCCTTCCCCCGCCTACGGCCCTTTACGCCATCGCGTCCTTCTAAACTTCTGCTGCTGCTCCTCCTCCGCCTTCGCGCAGCCCTGCGCCTACTCTTACCCCAATCCTCACGCCCCTTTCTCCTCGTCCTCCTCCTCCTCCTCCTCCTCCTCCTCCTCCTCCTCCTCCTCCATCTACCTTACCCCCACGCCCACCTCCTCCTCTTTCTCCTCCCCCTTTTTTTTCGTCTCCTCCTTCACCGCCGACCCCGACTTCTACCCTGCCGCCACCTTGCCACTACCTCCCCCTTCTCCTACCCTTACTCTTGCGCCTGCACCTCCTCCTACTTCTCCTCCTACCCCTATGCCTCTTCCCACCCTTCGTCCTCTCCCCCACATTCCCCTATCTCCACCCCTACCCCTTACACCTGCGCCCCCTCCTTGCTCGTGCTCCGCCTACCGGCACCCCTGCGCCTACTCCTACCCCTACCCTTACGCCTGGGCCCCCCCCTCCTCCTTCTGCCCCTGCCGCTACGCCTACCTCCTCGTTCTCCACTTTCGAAGCCGCCGCCGCCGCCGCCGCCGACCCCCTAGCATGTGCCTACCCCTGCGCCTACTCTTTCTCCTACTCCTGCCCCCCTCCTCCCTACGCCTACTCTACTCCTACGCCTTCTCCCACTCCTCCTCTTCCCCCTACCCCTAACCCACACGTGCGCCCCCTGCTCCTGCTCCTCCTCCGCATACGTCTACCCCTCCTCCTCCTCCTCCTTCTCCTCCTGCCCCTGCTCAGACACCATCTTCTCCTCCTCCTTTTTTTTCCCATGCCTCCAGCTGCTCCTCCTCCTGCTCCTCCTCGTCCGCCGCCTATCCCTATCCCCCCTGCCCCTGTCACTGCGGCTACTCTTAAATGTTACCCTCGCGCCGGCGCTTCCCCCCACGCTACCCTTACCCCTACGCCTCCACCCACTCCTCCTCCGCCTCCCTCTGCGCCTACTCCTACTCCCACTGCGATCCCTATCCTTGCGCCTGCGCCGCCGCCGCCGCCGCCTCCTCCTCCCCACCTCCTCCTCCTCCTCCTCCTCCTCTTCCCTGTAGTGGTCATGAGTGTTTTCTCTTTTAGCGTTAAAAAAAAATGTGAAGAAAATCAAAGTGGTTCTTGGGCGTAAGATGCATGCCTGTATTTTGCCATGCATGATCTTCGGGACGTTTCTTCCGCGCTTGGTGCAAGCAATGTCTGCCCTGGTCGGTGTAAACCCGACATGCTCCGTCCCGGCATTGCATGAGATCGAGGTCTTATCTCCTGGGAGTCTACGGTCATACGACTACGGCCATGTATGAGATCGAGTACTTATCTCCTGGGGGTCTATGGTCATACAACTACGGCCATGCATAAGATCGAGTACATATCTCCTATCGAGTACACCCCCCCCCCCCCCCCCCCCCTTCCCCCCGCCTGCAGCGCACCCCGCCGCCCGTAGTAGTGCCGCCTCCTCGGACGCGGTCCCGCTTCGTCGAGCGAGCGTTCCTTTCCGTGAGCCCGTGTAGTTACTCCCCTTCTGACGACGCCTCGCAGGCTGGTAGAGGGAGCCAGAAAACTCTAGAGAAAATCACGCGAGAAACCCGAAACCACGAAAATGTCTCGTCCCGGCAACTGCTGGTCGTGTGCCACCATATCACACGGGTGATAAATATTACCCACCGTATCACACAGGTGATAATATTACCACCTTACATCGTATGATATCAGACGGGGTGATAAATATTACACACCGTATCACACGGGTGATGAGATAACACATCCCTTCGGACGAATTTCAAGGTTCGTTTTTGTCGACGACGTGGAGGCCGTACTGAATACGCCGAGCGGCGCGTCTATGGAAATATCTGGACGAGATCTGATCTCCAAAGCCGTCGTTTTTTCGTTGTGTGCGCCCCCCCCCCCCCCCCCCCCCCCCCCCCCGCCCCCGCCCCAACCTGGTTTTGGAGAAAATCGTCTCTGAAAGTCATCCCAGGGGGAGGGGGGGTGTACTCGATAGGAGATATGTACTCGATTTCATGCATGGCCGTAGTCGTATGACCATGTAGGGGGGGGGGATGACCATGTAGGGGGGGGGGGGGGGGGGTATCTTATCACCCAGTGTGATACGGTACAGTAGCAGCGGCAGCAGCACTGCTGTCTGTTCGCGTGTTTAGATGGTCTTCGTACCTGTATACCAGTCCGCCAAGCACCGCCCCCATGCTGTACGCAGGCCAAGTTGGTGGTAATGCCACCCCGCGAATTACAAGCCAAACGACAGGTGTTACGTATGTTTGCCCTCGAAAAGAGTGGCTTCTTATTCCATCCGAGCCCAAAAGGAGACGATGAACCAGAAACCAGACACGCCTCATTATATGGCACAACAAACTACTAGTAACAAACAAACAAACTACTAATAACAAACAAACAAACAAACAAACAAGCAAGAACCGATTCATCATGATCGGTTCCGTTTCCGTGCTCTTAAGAAACAACCCCTCTTTCCTTTTATTTTATTTCTTCCTTGTCCGTCGTCACATTTTTTCTTCTTCTTTCTCGTTTTTTTTTTTTTTTTTGCTTTTCTTCCTAATTTCGTTTCTGCTGCTCTGCTCCAGGGTGGTAACAACCTTTCGACCCCTCCTCCCAGAGAAAATTCCGGGAGACTTCTTCGAGTGTTTGGGGGCGGGGGGGGGTCGAGATTAAGTCGGGGGGGGGGGGGTGGCAGGCTCGAGAAGGATGGAGGCTCGGGAAGGGTAAGAAAGGGGACGGTGGACGGGGGGAGGGGGGTCAGAGCGGGAGCGAGGGGCGGGAGAGGAGGGGAGGGAAGGGGGGAGGGGAAGGGGGGGAGGGGGAGGGAGGGGGGGGGGGATTGGAGTGGGGAGTTGGAGTTGAGTTCGGGACGGGACGGGGGGGGGGGGTAGAATGGGGTGAGAGGATACACCATAGTCGCTGTGAGGATGAGTAAGTACGCCGAGGCCCAAATCATGCAAGCGTATCGGTTTTTGTGTTCGTCTGTGTGCAGGGAGGGCTTAAGGCCGACAGCGCCAACGGCAGCGGCGGCGGGGGGAGGATGGACGGCGTTCGAGGCGGCGGCGGGGGGGGGAGGGGGGCCGGGTCTCCCCGGATGTCGGGGGGCGACTTCAAGAGAGTGGTGAGCGCCGGGTCGTCGGCGTCCATGGCGTCGGCGCTCACGACGGGCGCGAGCGCGGAGGGGGGGGGGCGGGAACAAGGCGATAGGGGCCAGCCACGCGCCCCATCACGCGGCAGGGTTACCTGTACAAGAAGGGGAAGAGCGGGCTGAAGAACTGGCAAAAGCGGGTGGTTCGTGCTGGAGGGGTCCAAGCTTATCTGGTGAGCTGCTTGGTAGGGCTGGGAGGGCTGGGGATGGCGGTCGGGGGTGGTGGTGGTGGTGGTGGTGGTGGTGGTGGTATATATATATTTTTTTCGGGAGGGGGGGGTGTTGGTATTGGTTGTTGGCGTTGCTGTTGTGCTGGTGGGGGGGGGGGGGGGGGGCGGAGGCGGGACAGAAGACTTGGGGGAGGGGGGATCGTGGTGGCGGTGGTGTTGGTGTTGGTATTTGCTGTTGGCGTAGGTGGTTGTGCTAGTGGGGGGGACGGGGGCGGAGCTGGGGAGTGGGGGGGGGTGGGAAGGGGGGGGTCGTGGTGGCAGTGGCGGTGGTGGTGGAGGGGGTTGGTGGTCGTGCTCGTGTTGCTGGATGAGGGGTTGGTGGTGGAGTCGGTCGTGTTGGGTGTTTATGTTGGCGTTGACGTTCGTGGGGGTTGGTGGTGTCGCGCGGGGCGGTAGTGCTTGTGGTGGTGCATGGTGGTGTTGGTGTTGGTGGGTGGTGCATGGCGGTGTTGGTGCTGGTGGTGTTGGTGCTGTTGGTGTTGATGTTGGTGTTGGTGCAAGTGTTTGGTGTGGGTGGCGGGCGTGGAGGTGGTGTTGGTATTGTTTTTTTCGGTGTCGTTGTCGGCCGGGTGGTGTGGTGTGGTGTGGTGTGGTTGGTTGTTTGTTTTTTCGCTGGTGCTGTTGCTGCTGCTGATGTCGGAGTTCGTCCGTTTGTTGCTCTGCTGCTTCTGCTGAACATTGTTTTTTTAAAATATTATGTTGTAGGTTTCGGTGTTGGAAGCTGCCGTTGTTTGTTCTGGTTGCGTTGTTGGTTGTGGTGTTGTGGCGGTTTGTGGCCGTTGTTAGTGTTGCTTTTGTTGTTTTGTGACGGTGGTGGGGGACGCTTGTTGTGGTTGTTGAAGTGTTGCGTCGGTGTAGCTGCTGCTGCTGCTGCTGCTGCTGCTGCTGTTGTTGCTGCTGCTGTTGTCGTTACCGCCGCGGCTGTTGATCTGTTCGTGTTGTACACCATTGTCGCCGCACGAACGTCAAGCTCGATTTGGTCTGGCAACAGCAGCACGTAAGTCCGTGGGCGCACGCACGCACGCACGTATGCACACACGAACGAACAAGCTACAGATATTCTCGGAAGGAAGACCAAAAAAATGACAGGAAACAGCGTTGTTGTGAACACGAACAGCGGTCCGTGGTCGTTTCTTCTTTTGGTGGCGTGCGCCTTGTATATATGTCTCCTTTTTTGGAGCCGTGCTACGGGCAGGTATCGGGGTTGCGCTTCTGAGCCCAAACATCTCATCGCTGACCATTATAACCCTTTTAGAACCGCAGTCCCGTTTTGGGGGACAAACCACTCAATTTTTGTTTAGTAGTTTGTCCCCAGAACGGGACTGCAGTTCTCCTATTAATAAAAGGGTGAATTAGCCCCTTCGTGGGTGTTTTGTACTGAAAATAGTGTTGGAGCAATAACAACGATAGCTTTGTGTGTTGGTGTCGGTAACCGTCTACGCACGAGCAGCGTGTGAGCGCCCAGCGAGCACGCGCAGGGTCACAATGGTTGAGCCCGCGCAGGGTCACAATGGTTGAGCCCGCGCAGGGTCACAATGGTTGAGCCCGCGCAGGGTCACAATGGTTGAGTCCGTGCCGTACGTACTGTGCGACTCACTTGCGTTATAAATCGGGAAACACCGATTTGTATCACCCCCCCTCCCGCCCCTCCCTCCCGCCCCCCCCCCCCCCCCCCCCGAATCAAGCGGCGGAATTAAAGTGTTGCTGCAATCGCCTCTTTTTGCTCTCCGATTGTCTAAAGAGAGTGTTAATTATAGGCTCGTCAACACACAGTAGGAGCTTAGCTACTACCTGGTACCAGGTACGTATCTTACGAAGTACGAAGCCTCTGTCACGGAGTTTTGCGAAGAATGTGGATGGAAATCAATTTGTTTTTGTTCGTTTATTTTGTGTGTTTGCCTTGTGGTCTGCTTGCAGCTCTTCCTGTTGCTTGTTGTTGTTGTTCTCACATTAACTCACAATACAATGTAGTCCGTGGTCGCAGGACAGGCCCCAATAACTCTGGAGTGGAAGAAATACCTCGGCAGTAAAACAGAGGCAAAAACAAAAAACAAGCATACGCACTCCACCACTGCGGACACCAGGGAAGCAAAAAGGAGACTATTAATAGCAGACAAAAACCTGAAAAAGAAGATGAAGCGAAGCAACAAAAAAAACAAAAGAAAAACAGAAGCAGATAGCAAAACGCGAAAAAGGCAAAACGGGCCATACTAACAGAGACACAAAGAGGTACAAACGGGGTACAAACGGGAATGAAAGAAAGATGGAAAAAAAGAAGGGACAAAAAAGCGATAATCACGGGCGGGGGGGAAAGAAAATACGAAAGGCAGGCACTGGAGCATACAGACACGCAAAGTTGCCCAGGTGGCACCATGCTAGTTACTTGGGTCCCAAAGAAGGGAGTGCATCATGACGATGATGGCCATAACCAGGCTTCAGTCTGTTGGGCAGACCGCCTCCCCGCCCTCCCCCCCCCATTCCCCCTCGTCCCCCTTTCGCCCCCCCCCTCTTCCCTGCCATTCTGCGCACTCGCGTTGGCGTCAACGGCTGTGGTCGTGGTTGCAACTATTCTATGTCGTTCTGCCGATGCCTCCTTCTCATCTGTATGCCATTTCCGCATGAAGGCCTCCGCCCCTTCCTCGACCCGTCGGAACCATCTGCCGGCTTTCTGTGCTGCCTCGCGCCCCCCTGTATACTAGGGGGGGGGGGGGGGGGGGGCGGGCGTACTCATTTGTTGCTTGCCTTAGTCATTTGACCATTGACCACGCATCCCTTTCGAGACGGAGCACCGTTCCTACTCCTAATAGATACTAGGGGGGGGGGGGGAACGACCGGGCAACAATTGGGAATAAATTTGTTTGACCAAAGAGTCAGATACATGTTTTTGGACAGTGCAGTACGCACCGTTTACGGGGGACCACAGTGAATGGGGCCAAATATTTTTATTTGTGGTAAAAAATCGGAAATATGTTGGTTTTTGTCTGTACCGAATTGTGGGTCCTGTTTATGGTCCCCAGTGATAAAAGGGATACCTGGTATGTATATATATGCGCACAACTATCCCTCTACCGTGCAATGTACGTATAGTCGTGTAGCGCGCGTCCTTACTGCTGTTCAAGCAAGAAATACGCTTGTTGTTTTCGTTTCGTTCGTTTTTTTTTTATTTCTTCTCTCTTTTTCATACACGCTCGCTCTTTCTCGGTTCGCCCCCCCCCCCCCCCCCCCCCACCGCGGGTGTGTGTTTGCGCTTCGTATGCGGCACGCACGAATTGTGTGGGCGTGTTCTCTGTCTTGTCCTCTCGCCGTCTGTCCTCTCGCCAGGTACAGAGACAGCAGGGCCTACCCGCGCGAGCCTAGGGGTTTCCTTGAGCTGAAGGGGTGTTTCCTTGTCAAGGGGTCGTTGCAGAGGTGTGTACGGCACGGACAAGACACGCAGACGACTATGAGAGGGGAGGGGGAGAGGGTGGAAAAAACGGTACATAGACAGGCAGACATGCATACAGGCGGGCAGGCCAAAGACACGGATACGAAGTACACCATTGGACGAAAGACGGAGAGAGAGAGAGAGGGGGGGGGGGGGCGGGGCGGGGGGGGTACTCGATAGGAGAGATGTACTCGATTTTATGCATGGCCGTAGTCGTATGACCATAGACCATAGAGACCCTCGCAATCCTACAATGCTGGGACGGAGCATGTCGGGGTCTCACCGACCAGGCAGACATTGAGTGCTTGAACCAAGCGCGAACCGCCGTGATGCGTCCGGCGAGTCGCATGAAGGGTGAGTGAGCTGCATCATGCTAGTAATAAGAACCGCCTGTGAGGCGGACGTGCATAAGGATAACGAGAGGGGGGGGGAGGCCACCTGCACCTGCTTTGCGGTCGAATCAAAATGTGCCATTTCGCGAGAAATGACAGCATGTTGCGACTGTTCTGTGGCGGCGTGTGTTAATGGTTTGGCTAAACAAACGTCCTCCGTGGTTATGTCATGTTTCCGTGTTGGTTTGTGCTGTACTTCTGCACTGCTTTTTCTTGGTGCAAACACAGGTGTTTTATCCCGCAAAGGTGGAAAACAAAAACCGGCGGGCGGTGTGGCAAAAATCTGTATTGTCTGCCATACCTGGTAAAGCTTTTCACACCTCGTTCAGATCATCTGCAGATCATCCTTTTCAGATCATTCCCGCTTGAATATCTACGTAGATCATTCAGGTCAGATAGACCCCTGATCTGTACGAGTATGATCTAGCAGCTCATGTTGCCGGGTGGTATAAGCCGCACGGTCTAGAGGAGGTGGTTCCTGGGTTGGATCTTTACTTTTACACAGATCCTGCACAGCTCGAAACGGCTCGTTAGGATCTGTATATGATATATCTCTTCGACAGATAGTCATGATCTGTAGACAGATAGATCATGATCTGTTCGAGGTGGTGAAGCTGTACACAAAAACACCGACCAACACTACGCTACGCTATTTTGTTTTCCGATCTGTAGTATGTGTGAACCGCGGCCGGCGTGACGAGCGAACTGTTGCGCCACGCGACGCGGCAAAGAACAGAGGATGCGGTCGTCGTGGGTGGTATATTTGTTTCATTTTTTTTTTGCTGTAATTTTCCGCAGATTTTTTGTGTGCCCAAACAGCCAAGAAAAAGGAAATGCTCTCGTTTCTTTCGGGTACGTGTCGGCAGAACAGAACGATTGTTAATGCGAACACGAAGCTTTTTTTTTTCTCTTCGTCATCTTCCTTTTTTCATACCTGGTGCCCACCTGGTACCAGCTATTCATTTCGCTGCACTCACGTTTTCTGTTTCTTCCGGGAGAACAGGTGGGAGATCTTGTCGTCGGGCGTGGTGGTAGAGCAGGGCAAGCACAACGTTCATTACGGTGCAGGCTTAAGTGCGACACTGCTCAATTTCGTGCTCATTTTCATGCCAGTATCTATTTGCTATCGCCGGGGGGGAGAGCGTATCTGCCTCTTCCAATATGCTCGTGTTTCAAAAGGCATCATTTGCCCTATGCTCATTTTTTTTTTTTTTTAATATTCCACGTATAATGCTGTTGTTTCTTATGCGCGAAAAACAGGTGGAAGATTTTGTCGGCGGACGTGGAGGCAGAGCAGGACGATTACAACAGGGAGATCGGGACCAACACGGCTAAGGATATGGAGTGCTGGCTCACGTCGCTTCAAGAGGCGAGTTTTGTCGGTGGTGGTGGTGGTGGTGGTGGTGGTGGTGGTGGTGGTGGTGGTGGTGGTGGTGGTGGTGGTGGTGGTGGTGGGGATGATGGTGGTGGTGATTATAGTGGTGGTGGTGGTGATGATGGTGGTGGTGGTGGTGATGGTGGTGGTGGTGATGGTAGTGGTGGTGATGATGGTGGTGGTGGTGGTGGTGATTATGGTGGTGGTGAGGGTGGTGGTGTTTGCGCAGCAGTTGAAAATCTCCTATTTTGGCTGAGGCTGGCGGCTTACTGTGATGCCAACCTCGAGCACAGGCTCTTACCGGCGGCCAACACTCTGTCCCAATTTATTAGAAACGTTTGGGCTACATATTACAATGAAAAATGTCCTTGTGTCCAGGATCCAGGATTTAGAGTGGCGTTCTTCCTGAGCACAAATGCCTATAGCTGTAAATTCTTGAAAATTTATGAGAAGACAAGCCTTGATTTTCTCAACTACCATACAGGCATGCGAAACACATGACGCGTAACTGTAGTTGGTGGGAGGCGGTATGCGGTGGTGGTGATGGTGGTGGTGGTGGCGGTGGTAGGTGGGAGGCGACCTGCGGTGGAGGTAATAGTGCTGGTGGTGGTGGTGGTGGTGGTTGGTGGTAGTGGCGGTGGTGGTGGAGATGATGGCGATGGCGGCGGCGACGGTGGTGGTGGTTGTAGTAGTTGATGGTGGTGGTAGTAGTAGCGGTGTCGTGGTGGATTTAGTGTTGGCGGTGGTGGTGGTAGTGGTGATGTTGGTGGCGGTGGTCGTGTTGGTGTTGGTCTTGGTGGTGGTGGGTGGGAGGGGACCTGCGGTGGAGCTCGGTAGTCGTGGTGGTAGTGGTGGTGGTTGGTGGTAGTGGCGGTGGCCGCGTAGTGGTTGAAGTAGTAGTTGGTGTTGCTGGTGGTGGTAATGGTGGTGGCAGGGGTGGCGGCGGCTTCCGCGGTGGTGGTTGTAGCAGTATGTACAGTAGTAGTAGTAGTAGTAGTAGTAGTAGTAGTAGTAGTAGTAGTAGTAGTAGTAGTAGTAGTAGTAGTAGTAGTAGTAGTAGCAGTAGTAGTAGTAGCAGTAGTAGTAGTAGTAGTAGTAGTAGCAGTAGTAGTAGTAGCAGTAGTAGTAGTAGTAGTAGTGGTGGTGATGGTGTTGTGGTGGATTTAGTGGTGGCAATGTTGATGGTGTTGATGTTGATAGTAGGTGGTGGTGGTGTTGGTGGTGCGGTAATGTGGGTGGTCGTGGTCGTGTGGGTGGGAGGGTCGACCTCGATGTTGTGCGCCGCGCTGTTCTATGCCGTCCTGCGCTGTGCTATACGCCTCCTGCCTGTCTCTTGTTCCTCTTGTGTTTCCGCTGTGCTTCTATTGTGTATTGTGCCTTGCGTCTTGCGATGCGTCGTTTTGTGTTGTGTGTGTTGCTTTTGCTAGGCGCTTCTGTCTCACATCGTCCTGTATGACGCGTTGTGTTTTCGTCTGTTGTCTCTTCGTTGTTTCTTGTTGTTTCTTTGCTCTGCTCTGCTCTGCCTTGCCCTACCCTGCCCTCTCTGCTTTTGCTCTGATTTTGCTCTGCGTTCGTGTTTCTTTTTTCTCTGCTTCTGCCCTTCTCTGATTTTGCTCTGCCGCGCCCTGCCCTGTCCTGCCCCGCCCTGTGTTCTGATTTTGCTCTGCTTCTGCCGTGGCCTGCCCTGTCCTGCCCTACCCTACCCTGCCCTGCCTTTGCCATACCCTGCCCTACCCGGCCGTGCCCTGCTCTGCCCTTGCCATGCCCCGCCCTGCTCTGCTCCGCCGTACCCTGCTCTGCGGTACCATGCCTCTGCTTTCGCCTCTGCTCCTGCTCCGCACCAGGCGATCGACAGCGCCGACACGGGAGAGGGCCCCGCCGGCGTGATGCTGCCAGTGCTCGACGGCGAGGAGGAAGAACTGGACCACCACCTCTACCACGGGACCAAGGTTTGTTTTATTTTTTTCCCCTTACTGTATATTTGTTGACCTTGGGACCCCCCCCCCCCCCCCCCCCCCCCCCTCGAGATCCCGAGATAGCGGCCAAGACAATGTGTTATAAGGATTACCTTGGGCTGGGTAATCGATCGATCTGTTACCCCTATAGTTCAGTAGGTAACACCTTCACATTTGACGTCGTCCAGGTCACGGGTTCGAACCTCACTTCGAACGTTTCATTTACAGAAAACGCTTGCGCGTGCACACCTAAAAAAGCACATCTCCCTGGATCCCCAGGTAATGAAACGAAGCGGGTAGGTCAGCGTACGGACGTACACGGTTCCGACGCCCCAAAGATCCCGCCGTTTAGAGGGGGGGAGGAGTGTTATAAGGATTACCTTGGGCTGGGTAATCGATCGGTCTTTTACCCCTATACCCTGGTAGCTCAGTAGGTAACGCCTTCACAAATGGTTGATAGCGTGAGTACCCCCATCTGTACGGCTACGTATGGAATCGTGTAGCCGCCCGTGTGAAAATTCTTGACACAAATGGAATCGAATTAACCCCTTTAGAACCGTAGTCCCGATTTGGGGACAAATTACTTGAAATTAGAGGGGATTGTCCCCAAAACGGGGACTGCGGTTCTAAAGGGGTTAACCGGTGTGGCAGTGTGCGGAGTATGTGGTGCCGGTTGCCGCTATAGTAACTGCCGGTGTTGTTGGCTGGCGCATACATGCAGGCACTATAGAGAAGCCGGCACTACTGGCTGTGCACCCTGTTTTGCGAGCCGAGTAGAAACCTGCCCTGACCCTGCATGCAATCCGGGCCCTACGCCGATGAGGTCAGACCCAATCATCACCATTGGTTCGCGTTAGTCCCTTCCGTCTCGTACACAGTGTAACTCGAACCGTTTTCTCGAACGAGTGGTAAGCTCTACACGGTTGATTTTGGTCGGCGTTTCGCGAGCCGAATAGAAAGTAGCCCCCGTAACCCTTCGTGTAACCCGAGCCGCAAGCCAACCAGATCACAGACCAAGTCAACCAACCATTGGCTTGGCGTTAACCCCTTCTGTCTCGTACACAGTGTACCTCAACCATTTTCTCGAACGAGTGGCAAAAGCTCTACGTATGGTTGAAAAATTTGGTCCTGTTTCGCGAGCCGAATAGAAACTAACCCTGACCCTGCATACAACCCGAAGCCCTAAGCCAATCAGATCAGACCAAATCAACCAACCATTGGCTTGGCGTTATCCCCCTTTGGTCTCGTGCACAGGTGCAGTTACGACATGTCTACGAGTACGAACTTTCTGATTTATTTTTTATTTTCGTCTGTTTCGAATGCGAATCGCTGCTGCTGCGCCCCGCCCCCCCTCTCGTTGTACCCCTTGCGAACCGTCAGTCCGGGTACCGAACAGACATGTCGGTGAAGGAGTGGCTGGACTCGTGGGAGCTGGGATCGCTCTCGGAGGCGTTCATCGCATCCGGGTACACGGACTTCCTAGTTATTCAGGTACGTACGTACGTACGTGCATACGTACGTACGTGCGTGCATACGTACATACGTGCGTGCATACGTACGTACGTGCGTGCATACGTACATACGTGCGTGCATACGTACATACGTGCGTGCATACGTACGTACGTGGGGCGACCTTGAAAATTGAATGTGAAAACTGGAGTTGAAGCTGAAAACTGAAATTAAGACTGAAGTCGAAACTGAAACCTGAAATGGAAACCGAAGGCTGGAAGTGCAATTAAAGTTTAAAGCTGAGAGTGAAAAAGAAGTCGAAACTGAGAGTGAAACTGAAACTGAAACTTGAAACTCGAATTGAGAGTGAAACTGAGAGTGAAACTGAAACTGAACTTGAAACCCGAATTGAAACTGAGATTGAAATTTAGACTGAAATCGAAATTGAAATTGAAACTGGCGTTGACATTATCATTGATATTGAAACTGATATTGAAACTGAAGTTGAAACTGAAAACTGAAATTAAGACTGAAGTCGAAACTGAAATCTGAAATGGAAACCAAAGCTGGAAGTGCAATTAAAGTTGGAAACTGAGAGTGAAAAAGAAGCGAAACTGAGAGTGAAACTGAAACTGAACTTGAAACTCGAAGTGAGAAACTGAGAGTGAAACTGAAACTGAACTTGAAACTCGAAGTGATAAACTGAGATTGAAATTTTAAGTTGACGTTGGAACTGAAATTGAAACTGGCGTTGACATTATCATTGATATTGAAACTGAAGTTGAAACTGAAAACTGAAATTAAGACTGACGTCGAAACTGAAACCTGAAATGGAAACCGAAGGCTGGAAGTGCAATTAAAGTTGGAAACTGAGAGTGAAAAAGACGTCGAAACTGAGAGTGAAACTGAAACTGAAATTGAAACTCGAAGTGAGAAACTGAGAGTGAAACTGAAACTGAACTTGAAACTCGAATCGAAACTGAGATTGACATTTTTAAGTTGACGTTGGAACTGAAATTGAAACTGGCGTCGACATTGTCATTGATATTGAAACTGATATTGAAACTGGAGTTGAAACTGAAAACTGAAATGGAAACCAAAAGCTGGAAGTGCAATGAAAGTTGGAAACTGAGAGTGAAAAAGAAGTCGAAACTGAGAGTGAAACTGAAACTGAAACTTGAAGCTGATATGAAACTGAGAGTGAAACTGAAACTGAACTTGAAACTCGAAGTGAGAAACTGAGAGTGAAACTGAAACTGAACTTGAAACTCGAAGTGAAACTGACGTTGACATTATCATTGATATTGAAACTGATGTTGAAGCTGAAACTGGCATTGAAGTTGTGTATCGAAAAACTGAAAAGTAAGAACCTGGCATGCATGCATCCGTGGTCTATTTTGTTTCGCAAGGTTATGCTGTACCGTATAGGGTTTGGATCCTGGCATGGAAGTCCTACAGAACTTGCAGGAGTTCCGGGTACTCGGGTATTGGAATTCTTGCAGCAGAAGTCACAGAAGTTCCGGGTATTGTATGGAAGTTTTATAGAACCCACAGAAGTTCCGGCCGGGTATATAAATGTCGTACCCGTACCCGCACCCCGGTATTTTTTTCAAATTGTCGGGTACCGGGTATATACGCCGGTATTCACCGTATTTTCCGGGTGTTTACCAAACACAGAGGCCGGGTACGGGTATGGGGATGTTGTACCCGTACCCCGTGTATTGCGGAACGAGCGTGCAGGACTCACATTCGGGTACGGGTATGAAGGTCATACAGGTATCTCTGAAGTACCGGGCTCTAAATTTCCTAAGGTCAGTATTTCTTTGGTAACGGGGAGTAGCCGCGCGCGTTTTGCATCCCAGACCCGGTCTGATTTTTTCGTTCCTTTTCCCAATTTTATAATATACCTGGTACGTAATCTCAACCATTTTATTTTATTTTTTTTCGTACATGTACGTATATACCTGGTACCTGGTATGTATTTAATTTTTTTCATGCTTTTGCTTTGTCGTTTAAACTTTTTCGCAGGAGATGGGCCTGACGGACGAGGACCTGGCCTTCATCGGCGTCCGGAACGCGGCGCAGCGGAAAGCCCTCAAGATGGGGGCGGGGGGGTTTGTGGAGCTCCTCCTGCAGGTGGAGATCAGCGGCTTCTTCAACTTCAACTCCGAGCTGGTGAGATTGTTGTTTTTCTTTTTTTTTGTTTTCTTTTTTTTTTAATTATTGTTATTTTATTATTTTCTTTGTTTTTCTTGTTTGTTTGTTTGTTTGTTTTGTTTTTTTTCTGTGTATTTTCCGTGTTTTTCTGTGTTTCTGTTTTTTTGTTTCCTTTTTTTTTTGTGTTTTGTTCTCTCCATCCTATTTATTTTCTCTTTCCCATTTTTTTTCTCACTCATAACCGGGGTCACAAAGTAGGCGGCTCTAAACCCGCCCACGCTTTTGTGCGTTGCACTTTTTTTCTTAAACGCGACAAAAAGACTTCTTCGGCCTCTTTCTTTCTGTTGTACCGGTATTCTGTCTCTCTACCGCGGATCGTTTCATGTAAGTGCTGGATTGGATGAGGCCTCCTGCGCCGGCAGGGGGTCCTCGCCGGTGCATGTCCCCCCCCCCCCCCTCGCTGAGGAAACTAGTGTCACTGCCCTGTGCTGTGTGCTTGCTCCCTTCGCGATGGCGATTTCTAAACGTGCGATATCCAGCACACCCGATGTCGGTGCTGATCCTCCATCATCCTAGATGAATACAAGCTATAGTGTTATGAGACCGCCTTTGATGAGGCTGGAAGCCCGGTATTTGTTTACCTCGGTTCATGTATTGGGTTCGTATTTGTAGTACTTGGGAGGCGTATCTTCGATGAAAAACCGGGGGGTTTCCCCAGCGAGGCACGAGGTTGGCTCTCAGTCTCCGCGTGCACGGAAACAATAAGGGGGAGGGGGGGGAGGAGGGAGGAGGGGGAGGGATGGGGGGGGGGAGTGGAGGGGGGGGGGGGGGGGAGGGGGGGGTACTTATTTGGTTGCTTGCCTTCGTCATTTTGAGTCACTCCGACTACTTGGGTGACTCGGCTCCGATTCCGATTTTTGGATCACTCCGACTGATTAAGTGACTCGGCTCCGATTCCAATTTTTGAATCACTCCGACTAATTGGGCAAATCGGCTCCGATTCCGATTCGCACCCCGTAATTTTTTTTATTTCGGTTATCTCTCTGACCCCAATTCTAAGGGACGGTTTTAGTTGGCACACAGGTATTCCATCCAAACTGTCAAGAGTGATATGAGTGATAACGCAACTTTTTTTTTTTTTGCTACGTGCGTGTTTAGGCCTACATTCGTAGCCCGTCGGAGTGTTCATTGGGTAGTAAAGCCGCTCCGTGGGGCCGCAGAATCCGTACGGGACTGACTGTCCGTCGGGCAGCGCAGGGGCGCACAACAGAAAGACAAGAGATACCCCGAACCTCCTGAAAAGGTCATTTTTTTATTTGTGTGTACTTGCCCCCCCCCCCCCCGCCGCCCCCCTATTTTATATAGGTTGGGTTGGCGTCGGTTGGCAACGACACTGTAAACATGACGCTCACAACGTGAGCTAGACAACCAGGGTATGTTTTTTTTTTGTTTTTTTTTTTGGCGGTCGCCCACAACTGGTTGTCGAGTTAGATCATTTGTGCGAGGTGAAGAACCTTTACTCCACACAAGTGGGAATGATCGTATCACGTAGCGTTCAAGGTAAGGCACCCAAGAGGCAGTTACATAGTACTCCATTGCTGTCTCTGGAATTGCCTACACCGGAAATTAAATAAAGTCAATGAAGCTGTCATCCATATGCAAGTCCGCCTCACGAGCGGTTCTTAGTAGGATGCAGCTCACCCTTCATGCGACTCGCCGGACACCTCACGGCGCTTCGCGCTTGGTGCAAGCAATGTCTGCGTGGTCGGTGAAAACCCGGCATGCTCCGTCCCGGCATTGTAGGGATGCGAGGGTCTATGGTCATACGACTACGGCCATGCATGAGATCGAGTACATCTCTCCTATCGAGTACCCCCCCCCCCCCTTCCCCCCCCCCCCGCGCCAGTACACCTCCGCCCCCCTTCCCCCCCCTCCATCCCCATCTGCCATACCGCCCCCATGTCAAAATGGAGAACATAACAGTGGCGTGGGATTTCTGGGCGAATGTTGAGCAGGCTTTTTGTTTGTTTTTCTTCTTGCCCTCCCTCCCCCCCCCCCCCCCCCCCCTACCCCCATCTCGTATACCCCCCTCCCCCCTGGATAAAATGAGCAAAACGGGAGAAAAAAACTTTATGAGTGGCCAAAAGTTGGAGGTGTCTGTATTGCCAAAAGTTGGAG